>JANCMA020323077.1:0-21770 GCA_024336925.2 Zoanthus solanderi | reverse complement strand
GTCCGAAACGTCAGTAAGTATTCTCTCTTTTTTACGGTGTAGAATTTACATTTTTATTACTAAATTGTTTCTTTAGACACTCCGACGCAGCTCAAACTAGTTTATCGCTAGTTAGTTTTCTATTTCAGACTTAAGTGAACCCAACAAACTGAGTCTCCACCAACAAGTGTGGCATAAAACCTCAGTTGGTGAACATAATACGACAATTAGTAAGAGCCTACGCGATGCACAGCCACTATTATCATACTTATTGCATTGATATGATTAGTAATAAATGGCGATAAGTAAATAACATATATAAACAATTATGCGGACACAACGAGCTCGGGGGAAAAAATGAGCTGCAGATGGGAATCGAACCCATGACCTTCCGTACAATAGTCGGATGCTCTTCCACTGAGCCACGGGAACTCATATGGCAAGGCGAGGTCATTAATACGCTATTTTTATAACACAAATTTTTACCAGTTTTAGGCCTTTCTGGGGCAAAATAGTGTTGCTCGGTCACATTTTATCTTATTAATTCACCAGATTTTCAGTTTTTTGCCCCCAGAAAGGACTGGGGAGAACAAAAATTTGCATTGATAAAATGGTGTATTGGGTTATAACACACGGACTGTATCACACAATCACTAAAGTATATATGGATGTGATTGGACCGAAAATCACCCATTTTCATCCTTTAGTTTTTTTTTCTGTTTTGCAGCTGACGGAATACGTTCGCTTTGTTTTTGCTTCCGTTTTTAGCTATTAAATATACAACTTGTCAGTGAACGAATGGAACGATGTAAACAAGAAAAACTGGTTTGACATTGATAGGCTCTGCAAATACTATCCCTTACTAATTGTCATATTATGAACACAAACAGTATTTCTAACAGTCTGAGCCTGCGAATTTGGCAGAAATAACTATTTTGCTGGCACGGAACAGAAGACTTTTGAAGAGCCAGACGAATCATGGGTAACGTATTTTGGTATTTGTAGGGGTGTTCCGTTTCAAATCATTCATTCTAGGTTCAGTTGTTTGGGGTTTTTTTATCACCAAACTCGGCTTCATTCATCGTTAAAATTTTGTACCTCAGCCCTCAGATTTTGCGCCATAACAGGTGGTTACTACCACCATGTGGGGGTATACGTTCCCTTTATCCATAATGTGGTTTGGGTTTTCGTATCTGGCGGTGTCGTGTTTTCTTTTATAATTTGTAGCGGATTCCTTAGACTTTGATAAATTTAAACATGCTGAAATGTTTTGGCCGTTTGGCACAGTGACAGTGTGATCATGTGTAGAGAAGTGTTACAGTTTTATATTGTATAACAATGAATTGTCATGACGTAATAAACTGGCTAGGATGTTCACACTGACCTACAGCGCCCTGTATAAAAACCGTTGTATTGTGTCTGAGTGTGCAGTGTAAGCAAAATTACTAGTTTAATGGTCTAACGTTTCTTCAGCGCGGAAAGACCGCTAATGAAAGATTTTCTATTAATGTTGGATCCGGTGCTCTCGTGTTCTTATTTTTATAATTTGTAGCGAATTCTTTATACTTTGATAAATTTAAACATGCGTAAATGTTTTGCCCGTTTGGGACGGTGTCAAGTGTGATCATAAGTTGATAGGGGTTACATATAACAATGAATTGTCATGACCCAAAAAAAACTGGCTAGGTGGTTCACGCTGACCTACAGTCCCCTATATTAATACTGTTGAATTGTGTTTGTGTGTGCAGTGCAAGCAAAACAAGTTTTTCCAGCGTTTATGCAATATTTTGATGCTTGAATTAGTTTTGCAGTCCATGAAATATTTTTGAAATTCTAGTGATACGATGCCTGATTCTACTAATTGTATGAATTCTGCTCTCGTTTTTACTTTTAGTATAATCAGTAGATTTATACATGAACTAAAGATCATTTTTACAAAAATGAAAAAAATTTACGCTTTCACCATGTAATGGAATGAAATAATAATAATATAATGGAAAAAACATGAGTATAAGATGACTTTTAAAAAAAATTAAACAGTGTTTTCACCTAACGTTGCTACAAGTGCCTTGTAACGTTTGGGTTGTCTGATGAATCAATGCGTTTCCAAACTTCAGAAGTCCAGTTATAACAAGTTTTAAGTTTTTAATTTTTCAGTTTCGTTCTGCGTTCATCCTCTTTTTATCATACTGATTGCTTTGAATGGCGACAATCCAACTCCGTTAGTATTTTCTATATTTCCAAGGGCCAAATTTCTAACTGGTTATATGATTTGTTTTCATAAATGAATGCTGCGTCGGTGTTTCTGCAGGAACAGTCATTACAAGTAGCTGATTTTTACATCGTAGTGAAAAAGAATTTAAAAAACTGACCTTTCGGACTGTGGTCCTTCGTCGGAGTGAATGTCATTTAAATTCTTTTATTTTTTTAAATTCTCTTTCACTACGGTGTAAAATTTATCTACTTGTAAAACTGTGACTTGTTTTCAGGTTTGTTTTTAAAGTCGGAAAATTTTTCCTTGAACCAGGCTAGAGATATTCAAGATAGATAATCAGCTTGAACTCTTATGGCATGGATTTCGACTCTGTTTCTGGAGATTACAAGAGGAACTTGCATTGGAACCCCTCTCAAGTTGATGCTTGCATGCAGTGGTTTAGTTAAACTGGGGTTTACATCAAGTGGTACATTAAACACTATTGGGTTCCAAGTCGAAGATATTGTTATTTCTTGTTCTGTATAAGGGCTACCAAATTACGATGTACTTGTAGATGGAGACCCTGGAGGAAGTTCGCTTGGTTGATCCTTGTACTGAGTTAAAAAACGATGGAGCGGAGGAACGAGCGGAGTTTTGGGAAGCTGTCTTTTTTGTGATTTCCTAAAAGGTACTCGCTGAAACACAGAATTTGGTTGCTTTTTGTCGCCACCTCCATAATTACCTAATGGATACTTTTTGCTATCAGTATACGAAGGTTTTACCTCAACAACATTAGAGCTTCTGTTGGTTTTGGGTGACGGGACGGCTTCTTTCGAAATAGCTTTTCTCTGCTTCTCAGATACTTTTTTCAAGGGTGGTTCTGGATTTTGCTTTTCTAAAACTGTATTACTGGTTGGCTCTTCTACAGAAGGCATTGATCCCAACAAAGACGGTTCTTCTGTTTCAATATCATAATTTGAAACACCTGAATCTAAGGAAACGCGACTGCGAAGCAGCGGCGGCAGGAAATACGTTGGAGCATCCGCTTGAAAAACAGGAACAGGTGAAATTGTTTTCTCGTTTTCTTCCTCTACCTTTTCATGTTCGGCTTTGGAAATTACGAAATCGTCATCAAACGATAACTGAGTATTGTCAAAGTTACCACTTTTATCCGCATTCTCACTTTGCGCAGGTTTTTTAAGCTGTGGCTCTTTTTGCTTGTTTCTGTCATTCATATGGTCATTTTTGAGTTTTGAAACACGAGAATAAAACTCATAAGAGTTAGACTTATGCGTGTCTACCTTTAGAGTTGGTTCGACATTTTCTTCTTTAAGAACTTTAGTCTCATTATCTGTTTTATCTAAGTCTTCCTTTATCTTAAAGGCATTATGCAAATCTTCACTGTCATCAAGAACAAGATACCTTTGATTTCTTGACTTTGGAGTTGTTTCGCTGATCAAAAAACCGTCTTTTTGTTTAAGACTATTTTTGTAGTAGCAGCAGATCCAAACGCCAATAACAATGATTAAGAATAACGCAGTTGCTAAAAACAACACAACCATCCATCCCATTGATCTAGCTGGGGAAAATATTTTTGCCCCTGTGAGGTTCGGTTGTGGAACTATAGCCGTTGGTAACCTTGAGAACACGTCCAACACTCCAAAAGGTGACAACGCGTCCAACAACGTTGATCGGACATCTCCCACTGGAGTCATCATATCTGTTTTCAGAAATTGTAAAACATTTTCTTAAAATATAGAATTGACTTAAAAGTTCATACTAAATCCTACCTAATTAAATACTTTGTTAGCCACATCGCTCACAGAGTCGGCGCATATTTTCGGTTTTTGTAATTAAGAGAATCTTTGATTGCAGATACTCATGTTTGTTTTCTGTTAACATACCTTTCAACTGGCTGGAACCTTCATTATATATTTACATGTAGTGTAAACATTCAAAAACATTACAAATCAAATTTGATTTGAATCTTACTATCATCATATAGTAGAAATATTGATATTGAAGAAAATCGCAGCATTCGTACAGTGGAGTAACGTTGTTTATATGATGCAAAATGTAAAAAAATATTATTATTTAGAATTACAAGAAATTGTACAATTCCATGAATAACGGCATTTTTTGGTTTTGGTTTTGCAACTACTACATGTAATGTCCTTCAGGCATGCAACGTCACAAGCTTTTTAAACTAAGTCGTTGTCGATGCATATGCCCGCGAGAGCAACGCTCCTCTTGGTGTCGTTTCCAGTTTCTGTGGACACAAGTAGGAGCCGTCCTAAATTACTCTATTCACATAACATGCAGCATATTTTGCTAATTATCATAGTTGTCGATCATCACTATCAGTTATGTGAACAGAGAGCTTACCTGTTACGAGAGCATCAACAAAGGCACTTGCTCCAAATTTCCCGCATAGTGAGTCGTTGACGATTCCCACAAGTACAGCATCGGTCGAATTGCGTTTGGTACCTTGAACGCTGCGCACAAACAAATCTGATTCGTTCCCTCTTAGGAATGAAGTTAGTTTTCTAACCATCTCTACCCGCCTGCTAGGGTTTTGTGTAAACGATTCCTCGGTATTGTTGAGCATCAACACTAGACTAGGAGTGGAACTACAGAAATCTCCCGATGTAATGAATACCTCGAAAATATGTTCAGTACTTTTCCCGTCTTGATCGATTGCAAACAACGTATAATTAACTGAGCTTCCATTTTGATATTCAAAGTCATTGAACAATGGTATGCCATAAAGCATGTTAACGTCTTTATCTAGCATCAACCAATTAGAAAAAGACGGCCCTCGGAGACTAAGCGTAATATTTTTGTGTCCTCTGTCTCGCATCTCGCTCATTACTTTCTCTGGAACTTTAACCCGGAAAAGTCTTCCAAAGGTTGCAACAAGTTGCGACGAGCTTGTACAACGAATTAACTTAATAGACTCAATGTAAAAGAAAGGTGCTATTGCTTGTTTTAACTGGTCAAGAATTGTTTCTTTCGGAGTGAACATCTTGCTGAATACATATTCCACTATAGCCACATCGCAGGTGTTTGTACAGGTGCTGACAGTAGTGCTTAGTATTGCTGGATAACTGCTGCTTTTTTCGTACTCGACAATATGCCATTCCTCGTTCGGACACATTGTTTTACCTATGTACTTGCCTAATTTCTCTGTCAGATATCGTATTTGAAAAATAGTTGATGTGTCAGTGGGATAAAAACTTTTTACAGAAATGTTGATTTGGTACGTAGGAGAATTTACTTGATTTCCTTGAAGATATACTTGAAGATGTGCAATTGTAAACTTTTTACCGCTGTCAGTTGCCACTACTAAGAAATTATAGCCATCTTTTGGTTGTTCTCTGTATTTACTAGAAGCTGGAAGTGCATATATCGTTTGAGCTTTTATCTGTATCCATGAATTGAATCCTACTGGTTGCATGTCTACCATCAACAACGAAAGCGTAAGGTTCTTAGTGTCTCCATCTTCGCGGTCGTTGAATGTGTTGGCAGGAATTACATATGTCACCATTCCGTAAGAAATATTGATAATTAGCGGCTTGATAGGCCGTTGAAGTCTCGGCGGCTCGTTTCTGTCTTCGCTGCATGGACCTAATCTCTTCTCAAAAACAGATATTACATCGAACTTTGGAAGTAAAGCTAATTTCAAAGAGGGTTCGTTTATTTTCGTTGAGTAAAAATTTGAATTAGATACGTCGCATGATGACTGTGATAATGAACAGAAACTAAATGATACAAGACTCATTGACGGGTAATTTGTCCCTCTTGTAAAGGATACAAAACAGATACCTCTTTTTGTATTACCCACATATGACTCAATTTTACTTCGTAACTTGTAAAGTAGGTAGGCATCAGAAACGTTTGACGCATAATATATTCTTAAGGCTATTGATACTTCATAATTAATATTTGTTTGGTTCTTATCAAGAAAAATTCTGACTTCTGTTTTCTCAGTAAGGCCTCCCTTGTCACGTGCAAAAAGAAAAAATGTGATCTCGTTCTTTTTCAGAACTTTGATTTGATTTATAGAAAGAACACTATACAATACTTGACTGCTACCGTTAAGGTAAAGCCAAGAATTTTTTCCTAACCGCTCGCCAGAAGTACTTGCAAGATACAGGGTCAAGTTACTCGTATAACCATCCTCGTAATCTGAAAATGTGTTCGTCGGGACTTTGAAAGCAATCGAGTTACAAACCCCAACATTTGTTATAATTAAAGCATGATTTGCTTTAGGAGGTTGGTTGAGACATGATCCAAGTTTAATTGGATTCACGCTTCCAATAGTAAATTCTGGAGCCATATTTTTTATAAAATTTGGATGAACGAAGCCATTTCCGATACTTAATTTGCTCCACGTATCTTTTATCCTCTGATAATCACACAATTTGTAGTCCATCACACAACTACTCCAAGTAAGGCTGACACGTTTAGGAAAACTTGACGATGAGTTGTAAGATATAACTTTGACCATGAAATCTTCTGTTTTTGATGTTTGAAGAAATATAATCATTTTTTCTAGAAATACTTGTAGCATTTCAATATCAGGTTTGTTGGTTTTTATATAACTAAGAAAATCCATTGTAATCATGTAATTTACAGATGGAACTGGATCAAAAACTGAAACAATAAGACTTGTATTTGTTTTGGCTCCAACGCGGTCAGTTGCAACAATGAAGAACTCGCCTGGCGTAGATACAATTTTCCCTTGAATTTGAAACAATGGCAGGCCAAATATTGTTTGCGAGCTGGAATTCAACTGAACCCAAGAGGAAGGTCCAATATTTTTACCATTATGGTCTAACAGATTTAGTTTCATATTCCTGGTCGTACCATCTTCAATGTCATAAAATGTGTCTTCAGGCACAACAAATTTAAAAGTTTCACATATTGACGTCCTTAAAGGTTCAAGAGGTCTTCGTACCACTGGATGATTGTTAAACTGCATAAGACAGGAGCCATTTTGATGGTGAGAAACCTCCAGAAGTTGAAACTCTGGTAAAAGCTCAGCCTTTAGTGCATTCCTGGATCTTTCCAAGAAAGAAATTAAATTCTGCATAATTGATATGTTGCATTTATCACCCATGAACGAACTGGTAGTCCAAAGTAAGGAGTTATCTGAAGGAAAAATTTCAGTTTTGTTAAACGATATAGGTATGACATTAGAAAATCCGACACGGTCCAGGTGAAGAAAGAGCTTTGAAGCTAGCTTCAGTGCGTGGTCAACATCAGGCAAATTGATTGGCATATAACTTTGAGCAACGACTTTAAACACCAAGTTCACATGACTGGTAAAGTTTTTGGCGTGAATAACCAGATCAATTGTCACGGACTTTCCACCACTATCCGTTGCTGTTAATTCAAACCTGTATCCTCCTTTCGGTTGGTTCTGGACCACACTATGTGAAACAAATCCATAAAGCTCCTGTCTTGCAGAGTTTAACTGAACCCAGGACTGTTTAGAAAGTGGCTGCGAACCGTGTTCTCGGAGACTGAGTAACAAAAAAGGAGTGAAACCATCTTCATTATCAACGAATGTGTCGTACGGTATACGGTACTTGAAGTTCCAATGACCAACTGAAATGTTAAGCCTTATTACAGATGTTTGTGGTTTAGGGCCGTCGTTTGGAGATTTGAGGCACGGTCCGAAGCGTTGATAAACCATATCTCTTAAATCAAAGGTTGGCAGTAAAACAGATTTGAGTTTGGGGTTAATTTCTCCACTAGGAAATTTCAAAGTTTTTAGAAGCATTTCTATACCAGCAAAGTTACATTGACTAATAATTGCTCGCTTTCGGCGCCTGGAAAACTGGTTAAAGCTGCAATTACTCCATTTAAGGACATTAAGTGAGGGATAACCTTTTCCACGAATAAAGGATATCACATTGAAATCTTTGATATCACTTCCCAAGAACTGAGATACCTTTTTCATTAGAAGAAGTTGTTCGTCTGCATAGGGATAACTGCTATCAAAATAACTTTGAAAAATAAAAGTAATTATAAAGTTGGCTTGTGGTGGCTCGTTGACTATAGAAATTCTAAGTAATAATTTTGTTTCCAGATAGCCATCGTCTCTAGCGTGGAGATAGTAATTGTATCCACCAATAGGCTGGTTAACAAGTACTTCAGGAGTAAGAATTCCGTACAAGGTTCGTGATGTCTTATTTAGTTGTATCCAAGAACTTATTGGCAAGTTGCTATTGTTTCTATTGGTAATGGACAACATCAGCGAGCTCGTGTTTCCATTTTCTTTGTCGTAAAAGAGATTCTCGGGAAGAGCGCTATTAAATAATTTGCAAAACGAGGCATTAACCGCAAGTACTTCTTTATCAGTTTGTGGCCTTGTGTTCAGACATGGCCCTAACTTGACAAAGTTGATGGTTTGAACTACAAAATCCGGTGCAAGTGACCTCATAAAGCTTGGGTTTACTAAAGTTTTCTGAATAATTAATCTTGTTTTTAAGTTTTCTAAAATTGAAAAGTTGCAGGGATGGTGCTTCAACGAGCAGTTGTTCCACGATAAGAAAAGCTGCAAAGTATTGTTAATGCGTGTGTAATCGTTAAGTACTTGTAACACTGAAATGTCTCCATCTCCGAAAAAGCTTGCTATTTTCTGCAAGAGACTTATGATGACATCTGCCCTGTCTGAATTTGGAAAAGCGTGATTTACAACCACAATATCAATTTTGTGATTTAAACTAGTATTTCCAAAAATTTTTATGGCAATGGAAGTGTTTTCGGTTAGTCCCCCACTATCCGTGGCAACAAGTAAATATTCATATCCTTGTTCTGGCTGCTGTTTGAATACTTCAAGAGATGGTACTCCATATATCACGTTTTCCTTGTCATTAAGTTTTATCCAAATGTCTTTTGACAAGGGTTTTCCTTGTGGGTGAACCAAATTAAGAGATAGGTTTTTCGTGTCACCGTCAATTTCATCATAGAACAAGTCTGACGGGAGCTCGAAACGAAACTCTCCGCACAGCGATATGTTAATTGAATTCAATTTGCGGTTAACAATTGGCGGATGGTTCAAGCACGGTCCAAACATTTCCTCTGTAACACTGTGAAGTGCGAATTCCGGTAAAAGGCTTATGGAAAAATCTTGCTTTGGTTTTTCATTGTTTTGTATAAGTTTTGAATGCATGTCAGCGATTAACTGAATGTCGCATGAGTTGCTGTGTGTTAAACATATCGCCCACGTTGCTGTTAGTATCACAGGATTGTTGCTGGTCTTGTTATACCAAACAAGTTTCAGGAGAAACTTATCGTCTAAATAACGACTAGTTTTCTCAAGGAGCAAGGTGAGGTGATCGATATCAGGCTGGAAGGAGTCTAAGTTACTAGTCACATTGACAGTAACGTGATAATGATCTGGTTCTAATGATTCTTGTAGTTTTATTTTGATGTCACTCCTAGCAAATTTGTCACCACTATCTCTGGCGATCAAGACAAAGGATGATCCGAGTAGTAATTGATCAACAAGCTTCAGCTGCTGTGTCAATGCATAAATCTTTTGCGTTGAGGTATCAAATTGTACCCATGAACTAAGAGGCAAGGACTGGAGTTTGTCAGTCAACAGAGATAATGTTAGGTTTCTCGTATCACCATCTTCTTTATCCAGGAACGTTTTTACGGGTATTTGATATTGCAATGGAACACAAGAATTGGTAACTATCAAGCTAATATTATTTTTAACTTTGGGAGCAGTATTTATAATCTTGCTGCACGGTCCTGTAAGTTCGATAAAAGCTGTTTCCAAGCTAAAATGTGGTTGAAGTGTACCGTTAAGATTCTTAGTATCGTTCAGTTTCTCAGAAAGTAATTGCACCAAACTAAAATTACAAGAAGTTTGATGAAGACTACAAATAGTCCACACAACAAGATTGGTGGCTGGATATCCTGATCCAGGGAACGTAGATAAGATTTTAACTTTTAACGAGCTGTTTCCCCAAAAATAAGATTCAAGTTTGTTTATCAACAAGGCTAACTCATTGACATAAATAGTTGTGTTCTCATAGCTTTTGTAAACCAAAGTAATTTTCATATTGTAGCTAGACGAGGTTCCTGCTATCCGCAGTGTGATACTGGTGTTAACCATTAAGTCTTGCTCATCCTTTGCCAACAGCAAGAATTCAAAGCCGGTTTGTGGTTGATTCTGTAAAATATCTGACGTTGGAATCGCAACAATAGTCTGAGAACTACTATTAAATTGTACCCAGGATTTATCGCTAAATGCTTCCCCATTTACATCAAGAAAAGAAACCGACAGATTTCTTGTGAGCCCTTCCTCCTTGTCATAGAAAGTACTCTCTGGAATATCAAATCTAAACATGGAACAAAATGGGACTTTGATGGATGAAACCGGTTTCATAAGGATAGGAGGAGTATTTTTACAAGGTCCTTGCAGTTCAAGATCGGCACTGTAAACAATGAAATAAGGAGCAAGCGCTCTGATTAAGTTTGGATTGACGTATTCTACGGGAATTCTAAGTTTGGCGCTAACGGAAGAAACTGCCTTCATTCTGCAAGGAAAAACCTTTGTTGAACAATTAGTCCACAGAACGCGGACGAGACTTGGTGTGGAGTTTGTCATGTTGTATGATAGTATTCGTGTTCTTTCAACTGACAAATCGTTTTCGAAATACTTCATTAGATTGGAAAAAAACCTCAGTAGTACATCTTGGTCTGACGTGGTGTGCTCTATATAACTTAAAAAGGACAAGTCCACAGAGTAGCTGTAAGGTAAGTGAGTTGTATTTGAAACTATTACTAATGTCGTGTTTGCTTCAAGGCCGCCTTTGTCCCGTGCAATGAGTTGGTATCGCGAAGTAAACAAATCTGGCTTATAAGGAAATCCGTAAACGGCCTGCAGCTGTTGGTTAAACTGCAGCCAGTGCGAAGAGGGCAACTTGCTCCCTTCAAATGTTAAAAGACGTAATGTTAAATTTCTAGTTCCTCCATCTTCGTTATCATGAAATAAATCGGCTGGTATTATGGATTCAAAAAAGCCGCATGTACTGATATTCACTGTTATGACAAGAACGGACGCCGTCGGAGGTGTGTTTGGTGGCAGTATACAGATTCCAAACTTTTCCTCGTGTACTGAGTCTAGAACAAATTGTGGTAAAAGTGCACTGAAAAATTCTGCTTTATTTTTATTAGATTTTGTCCTAAACGGGTCTAGGGCGTGTTTTACTGCAGCGCTAGTACAGAAGTCATCTGGCCACGAGCAGTTGGCATATGACAATGACAGCAAAGGAGGGTTATCATTGCTTTTATTCCAATATACTACAACAATTCCTGTTCTGTCGCTATTTCCGAGGTAAAACGAAATTTTATCCACGAGATCGATAAGCTCATAAATACGAGGTAACTTTACGTCAAAATAACTTCCAACAGTAATGGTGATCTGATAATTTAGTGATAACGGAAAATTTACAACGACAATTTTTAGTAGAGTGCTCGCCGTTTTTCCTTTTTTGTCGATTGCCCATAGCAACAATTTGTGTTCCTGCAGCGTTTGGTTTGTTATTGATATCATAACGGGTAAAGCGTATATCTCTTGAGATAAATTATTTAGTTGAATCCAAAAATCACTCCTTAGGGGTTGGTTGTCCGTAGTTGTCAGCTTCAACAGCAAATTCCTTGTGTTGCCATCCTCAATATCATTGAATGTCTCACTTGGAATTTGGTATCGAAATAAATTGCAGACAGATATATTGAGGGTTCCAATGGGTCTGTTTAATGTAGGAGCTGTGTTAACACCTCCCCCGCAGTCGCTCTGTTTTTCTATGATACCTTCAACGTAGAAGTCTGGCTTCATAGTGCTTACTAAACGTTCTTGGATACTTCCGTCTGGGGCTTTGAGTTGACCCTTTATTAAAGACACTGCCTCCATATTACTGCAATTCGACTTCAGAGCGCAACTGCTCCAAGTAAACACGTTTAACGCATCTCTACCGAAACCCTGAGTATACGATTCTACACGGATGTTTGATTCGTTTGTTTGCCCTAAGTACGATGAAAGTCTATTAATTAACAGCAGTTGTTCTTTCACAGCAGAATATTTATGCTGAATGAGCGTCTTGTATACAAAAGTAACGCTGAAGTTTGATTCATTGTTAAAACCGGTAACGTTGATCACAACTGTTACGTTTTGCTTGAGACCTCCACTATCCGTTGCAACAAGGTAAAATTTGTATCCACTTCTTGGCTGTTGCTTGGCAATAACACTTGTTGGTATACCAGTTATGGTATTCGAAGTCCGGTTTAGGTGTATCCAATCATTTAACGACAATTCTTTCCCAGTGATATCAAGCAAGTGCAGCTGAAGAACAGTATCTTCCTTATCGTAAAACAAACTGTTGGAAATTGTATAATCAAGAAAATGACACAATGATACATTGAGCCTTAAGACGGAAACCGTAGATTTAGGAGCTGTGTTTAACACTGGAGATTGTATATAAACTTCGATGGACTTAACAATGAATTTTGGGGCAAGAAATTGGATTAGGTGAGGATTTACCATTCCGTTCGCTAGCTGTAGCCTCTCAGTGGGGTCTTCTTTGCTCTCTATAATAGAAAGATTTCGATTTATAGAGCAGTAGCTCCATTTAACAACAACTTCATCATATGGCCCTGTGGTGCTATTTATTTCAAACGAAATTAATAAAAAAGAATTGTTGTCCTTCTCATTTAAATACTTCCTCATCTCATTAAACACTTCCATTACGATTTCTATATGAGATATCTTAGAGCCATAATAACTTGCTATAGTAGCACTTACGTTGTAACTAAGTGGAGCCCTGTTTGCCTCAAATAATATGACAACGGTTATATTTCTTTCCTGTCCTTCTTTGTCACGGGCAATCAAATAAAACCTGTTTGACAAAAAAGAAGTTTCTTGAGATGCGTTTAGGGTTGGTTTTCCGTATATCTCTCTTGTTATGTTATCAAATTGAATCCAAGACGAACTTGAGGGGGCTGTTCTCTTATAGGTTTGTAACAAAAGAGAAAGACTGCTAGTGACTCCATCTTCTTTATCAAAGAACGCATCCTCTGGGACTTTGAATCTAAAATTATCTTGGCATAAACTAACATTAAACTGAAGCATATTATAATTTGCCGTTGGGGGCTGGTTGGGTTCACACATGATACTTTTAGATAACAAAACCTCCTGTACCACAAAATTGGGAAGAAGCGCTACTTGAAACGGTTCTGAGGCCTCTCCATCAGCTGACATCAGTTTATCGCTAACATTTCGC
This sequence comes from Zoanthus solanderi, assembly GCA_024336925.2. NCBI lineage: Eukaryota > Metazoa > Cnidaria > Anthozoa > Zoantharia > Zoanthidae > Zoanthus > Zoanthus solanderi. The sequence continues at coordinate 8,294 of JANCMA020323077.1, read as the reverse complement.
AAGTTATCGAAATCGCAAACGTGTGACTCCTGCGAACAGAAAGTGAAAGTTACAATAATCCCTTCCTGGCCGCCTCCAATGCTTCTGTAATGCAAAACTCTGATTCCATTTCCGCTTTCTATGCCAAGATATTTAGATATCTTCGATAAAAGTATTTCTACTAGCTCTACAGTTGGTAGGAAATCTCCAAAGTAGCTACGAACAGCAATAGTTACATTATATTTGCTTGGTGAAAACCTTGCTGCTATTTTTATCCTTATTACTGTTTGAGCACTTTTACCGCCACTGTCGTTTGCTGTAAGTATGTACTGATAGCCTTTTTCTGATTGTTTATTTGCTTCTACACGAGTTGGAAAACCATAAACTAACTGCGAGGCCGTTTTAAACTGAATCCAAGAGTTCATCCCCAAAGATTTTGAGTCCAAAGTATTTAAAGATAACAGCAAACGACTAGTATTGCCATTTTCTTTGTCGAAAAAGGTAAGTTGAGGAATAGCAAACTGAAAGGGTTGACAAAATGACGTAATGTTTATCGTTTCTATCGGGTGTATTAGTTCGGGAGGGCTGTTATAGCTCTGCGCACAAGGACCCAAACGCTTTTCTCTGACCAACATCAGTCTAAAATTCGGAAGCAAAGCATTTTTAAATTTTGGATGTACTTCATTTCGGTTGAGAATTATACTTGAAATGTAATTCATAGTTTCATAGTTACATGTTGGGCCAACCAAGCTACAGTTTCCAAATGTTACCATCGACAAAAACTCACTGCCGGTTCCGCGCTGAAACAACTCTACAAACAAAGAGCCACTGTTCTTATCTCCTAAAAAGGTTCCAATTTTTTCCATAAGCTCTGAGAGCACATCAACATTTGACTTTTCGTCACTAAAAGAGCTTCCTGTAACAATCTCTATTTTGTAGTTTAATGTTGGAACGGAACTACTTAGTAGAATTGTTACGTTCATTTCTGCTTGTAGTCCTTCTTTGTCTTCTGCAATCAATAAAAAACTGTAGTTCAATTGCTTCAAGTACGACTCCCCAGTCGGTATGGCTGAAAGTGTTTGAGTGGAGGGGTTAAACATAAGCCACGAATACAGTCCCAATGGCCTTCTTTCCGCAGTTAGGAGCATTAGTCGCAGGTTCGTCGTGTTTCCACTTTCTCGATCATAAAATGTATCCCATGGAATCTTAAACTTAAAGTTATTACACGGTGAAACATGTAATGTTGGTAAAAGTTTTCGAATAAAAGGTGGCGTATTGATTAATGCTGCAACTGAAGACGGTGATCGTATCTGGGATGGTGAAACAGTTAGAACAGTGAAGCTTTGAATGGTCGTCTCATTCATGTCTGTCATAAAAAAGGAGCGATTAGCAGGTGACGGGGCCATTGACAAAGTTTTTTGCGTAGGTAGTATCTCGAGTTGGTTTGTAATAGTTTGTGAACTAGCTTTTATAAAATTATTTGCTGAAGGTTCTTGCCTCTCCGAGAATGTCTGTGAGTTAGGTACCTCGTTAATATTAACAACTGTAGGACTACCATGTGTTGACAATGATGTGAGTCCCCTAACACCATTTGAATGAGTGAGTGAAAATTTTTTTGAAAATATTTGCAAATTGGTTGAGTAGCTTGGAAAAACCAAAAGAGTTGTAGATAGCGTTTTGGAGTTACTCATGTATGTGTCTGAAATACTTTCCAAAGAACTTGACTCCATAGCAACACTTGACTGGGCCACAGATAAAGATTTGAAAGTTGATACCTTTACTTGACCTGTTTTGGTTTGTGAGCCAGCAGCTGTAGAAACATTTATTGTAGCTTCAAGAATCGATGAAGGAGAAATTTCTGTAGATGCCAAATGTACATTATTCTCTGAAGGTTCTTGCCTCGCCGAAGGTGTCTGTGAGTTAGGTAGCTCGTTGATATAACCAATTGTAAAACTAGAATTTGCTGACAATGATTTGAGTTCACTAGCAGAATTTGAAAGGGTGGGTAAAACATTTTTTGAAAATATCAGATAATCGCTTGAATAATTTTGAAAATCTAAAAGAGTTGTAGATAACGAAATTGAATTATTCGTGTACGTTTCTGAAATAATTTCGGAGACATTTATTGTAGGTTCAAGAATAGATAAAGGAGAATTTGGTGTGGATACCAAATGCGCAATATCAGCTCTTGACTGGGAAGACACAATTACTGTCTCTAAGTCGCCAGTAGCACTTGAATGCGTCCTTGATATCTTTCTAGTAACACTAAAAATGCTCGTTGGAACCATTGTGTGCGTCGTCTCTATCTCGTCAGTTTTTGTTATACGAACTTCGCTTTTTCTCGATGTTCTTGATATTTCTTGAGTGTAAATTGTTAAAGACGACTCTATTCTGAAAAATAGAATGGAAAACAAGGTAATTAAAATTCAAACATAAAATATACACTGCTTTCATACCTCCACATGGTTGAGCAAACTTTCTTCTAAAACCCTTTCTTACACAAGTTAAAGCTCTGTGCCACCTTTGATGCTTTAGGTCAATCGTAGCTTTAAAAAACAATTAAGTAATAAAACATACTTGTCTATAGATTTACTGGCTCGGGATTTACAAACGTTTCTCGTGTTGTCCCAACATCCCGCGTGGTTTATTATGCCGATAAATTCATAGACAAGTATGTTTTATTGCTTTCATGAAATAACTTTTAAATAAACACCAAACTAATGCAAACGAATATTTTTAATTCGATCAAATTTTCAATTATCCAGAGATTCGTCAAGTCAAACGAAACGGCCAATCAAAACGATTGTACAAACCAAACCCCATCTGACTGTTCAAACCGAATCGCCTCAAACAATCAAAACTACAACATTTTCTCAACAACAGAGAAAATAATTAACTGAAAAAATTTTACAATATCTTTGAAAAGTTTGGTCTTCTGTTCAAAAAGAAAAAGACAGAATTCATGTTTTCTGGATCACTCGTTCATGGCTGGTAAGCTTAATAGATGTTGACATTTTAAATTTGACATGAAGAAAACATGTGGTTGAACGCAGCTGTTTTCTCTTGAGAAATTGCTCTATTGTTGGATGGAACTTCCAGCTGTTATAGTGGAGATCTAAACTCTTTTCTTCGTAGCTCAATCAAAGCTGACTGGGACTTGTCATCAACAATTGCCATGGAAAGGACATTGCTTAAATTTGGGAAGTCGCTGAACGGATACGATGGTAAGTAGTAACAACTTTAGAGGCTAGACTCCGTTACCGCGGCACTGCTTTTTTGTGAAAGCTATTTACTTTTTTTGCAATTTTGAATGAAAGAAGACACTTTTTTTGTCTCAACAAACCTGTGAAAACACCTACGGCCCTTTGTGTTGCCATTTTGCTTTGTTTTGCTTGTAATGCTGTCTAATTGTTCATTTTGCATTTCTGCAAATCGTTTCTTTTTTTTTTTTTGTTATCTCGTGGCTGAACTCAGCTGCATTTTTGTATCCTTCCTCTTTCGCCAATGAATTAAATTACCTAAGGCCATCATGTTTGGCGGTCAAATTTTTTGAAACAAAAAAGGGACACTAATGTTTTTTCGCTTTCCAATTTCCAGTTGTGATTTACCGGTATAATAAACCACAGTTATTTAACCAATCACAGTGCATGTACCATTTTGGTTATTTCATAACATACTTTAAACGTTTTTTCTTTGTGAAGTACCGGCGTCTGCTGGAAGCTAACCTGCTGATGGATTAGTGTCCCGTCCAGGTGAAATCAGACTCTCATATGCTTAACACTACAAAAACTAGAGATATGTGCTGACTCCATGGGCCACTTGGCTTATAAAGGGTTTAGCTTTAGCTTATAAGAAGTTTCATAACCTTGTTGACCAAAAGAATTATCAGCTAACTATACCTTTATGATATAGTATCTAAAAACGGCTCAGATGACACTTGCTTTATGATCTCACCAAATTTAAGCACGCACCTTGAAGGTGTTATTATTGAAGTAACCATTTTGGATGACATCCAAATTAGCCCAGTAGCATTCCTCGTTATATGAGTCGTAGTAAAATGATAATAACTCGACGGCGGAACCTTTCCCTTTACAGTACTTTCAACAGATGTTACAAGAGACGGTTTCGTGCAGTTTAAAACTGTGTTTCCACTCGTTAGATTCCAAACAGAAATTGGAAAACCAATCAAGGCCTGCACAGATTCATTTCTTGCCTTCTTAGAGAGTAGTGTGGCAATAGAACTTATAGCGTTTTGCTCTACAGTCCAAGAAAGTATCAAGAATTTCGTGTTGGCAAAATTATTCCCAAGTCCCAGACCTCCATCTAGTTTGGTCTTATTACAAATATGGATTGCTCCATTTTCAAACGCATTAGTTGTAACTTTTACTGAGATATTCTCTGTAGAAATTTGAAACACCTTTGACACCACTCTGACTATGCGTACACGCTCACTAGCATTTGCACTTTTGTAGTCTACTGCTAGTATGATGGTCGCTATGGTAATAGGTGGTCCCAAGGAACAAGGATCACACTGCATTCTGGGCGAAGGAAGAACCATTATAGTAAAACGTTGTGGACTGCTACTACCTTGAACATCAACAATTGTAACGATCATATTGTACTCCTTCTCGTCGCCAGAAAGCGGAACACCACTGAGCTCATGGGTGACTTGTGTTAGTGTAAGCCAGTTAGGAAGAACAGATTTTCCCACTTCTACTATCTGCATGGAGAAATAGGAGACAAAATAATTGATCTATGGATATGTGCTTACTTTCTCAGATTTTCAACGTTTCATACATCTGAACTTTCAATAGGCTAAAAAAAACGATTAACAGAATAGTTTTCATGCTTTCGCATTGATGTAAAAGTTTTGTGTCTTCTAGCATTAATCCTATGTGACACTAATTGGTGCAGAAAACCAACTTACTACCTAAATTTTTATACTGTCCTGATGAATGCCGTATACAAAATGGCGCATCACGTTGGATAAGAAAAGGTCTAACAGCCAAGGAATGTATAAACATGGTAGTTTTTCAGCCATTCATATATTACCTAAATTTTCAGAGCCACACATTTTGCACACCGAATTTTCTTAAGTGGATTTCGAATTTTCTTTGTTTCATTTCTCATTTCTTAATGGGTTCTGTATTTCCTTGGGGGAATTTTAGATTTCATTTACTCCAAATCCAACTTCCCATGACTAGATTACGGAGCCCATTTATCAATCTGGGTTTTGAACTCCATAGATTGGATTCTAAATTTGTGAAGTTGGATTATTACAAACTCAAAAATTTCGACATAGAGAGCGATAAAATATCGGCTTTGAAAACGAGTTGAAATAATCTTAAGGCAAAACAATTTTTACATATATGAATACCAAAACAGAAATCAATATAAAGAGGATATTATACGTGGCGCAAAGATATGAATTGCATTTTCAAGTGGTGAAAACAATATCGCATAGGACGACTAAAAAGTAGACTTTCAAGAACGAAACGACACATTTCAATTCAAATTTCGATATAATAGACATAGTTCGGCAGAAATCTCTGCCTTCCTCAGTATTAATACATATGCGAAAAACTGCATAATCATAATACTGGATTAACAATATAATTACAATAACAAAATACTTAAGATAAAGAAAGGCCTATTAGAATGAAAGCTTAATATTGAAGTGTTTGACTTGAGTATTGAGCGTGTGCTTTTCCCAAAGGATGTGCAAAAAGCTTTCTCGATTTTGATGTCCGAAGATGTTGACGCGAGATCGATAATTTTAAAACAATCCTCAGAGCAATTAGAAAGACATGAATCAGAGCTGTGCAAATACTTATAAATGTGCGAGGCCTTACCTGTTTTTAAATGTTCTTTTACTCGTGTGCTGAAGCATGTCTATTAGATCGAAATAAATGTGTCGTCTTTCTTAAAAGGTATTGCATATAATGTGCATAAAAGGTTAAACAACACTAAAACTGGATACAGCTACAGACAAATGTTTTCACTTACTTTTGAAAATTTCACTAAAACGTCGTCTGAAACCTCTACGAAAACTCGAGGAGACGCCATATTTTGGAGTAACAAGCGACAAAAATTGGCGGGAAATTTTTTTAAGGACGCGCGCGTAACTCAGGGACATTTGAAACATATTTTTTTTCATATCTTCACAAGTGAAAATATGGAAAACATAAGTGTTTTAGTTTCCCGGTAAAACACTATTATTCATATAATAAAGTGAGATAGGTAAAGTTTCCGTATTGGGGCATACTTAATTATGCAGACAGTTTATGCATAAAAATCTCACCTATTTTCTATATAGCTAATCCTAACCCAGCAGGACCCAATACGCCCCAGTACGGAAATTATCCTGTGAGATATGTCAATTCTAAATCCTTTACGGTCCTAGGGGCCCAGAGACAGCGCTTTTATCCAGTTTCTGTAGTGTTAAGTGGATCGATAAAAGTCCTTTGACTCTCCATGAATGGTACACTAATCCATCGCAGGTTAGGTTTAAGGAAATGCTATAGAACTCTATTAACCGATCTGGGAACGATGGAAACCCGAGTGAGCTTTAGCAACGAAGAAAGTCAAAAAATGAGACAAGGATGGAACATAAAGGACCAACCACGTCGCCGTACCAGTTCATATTGTATAATCATATCAAAAAATGGCCATGGTTGCGTTCGATAAATGAAATTCGTAGGTTGACTGGCGCGCTTCCGTTTGATGGGATAAGATTTGTATTCCATATTCTAAAATGAATATTGTTTAAATTTTGCCGCCATGTGCTCCTTTGTTTTCGTCTGAATAGTGGTTCCTCCATATAAGGTTTTTTTCCTTAATCGGAAATGAACATACAAAGAAAGCGCTAACTTTATTTTGTGCGATTCCAATCCCATTTCTTGATACGACAAAACATGCCAGATTTATAGCTGGTCGCCAAAGCTATACCATATTTTCTATTGAAATAAGACAAGAATTTCCCTTACCGTCACATTAGAGTTGTTACTGCTACTGGAACTAACGACCTTCTTGTTCACATAAAGTTTTCCCACTTGTGCTTCGGGAAAACTCGATATATTTATCTGTGTTCCAGTCAATTGGCTTGTTGCTGCATTTGTTGGGGACAATACCATCCATAACGATGTAATTACAAGTGCTACAGATTGAACGATTCCTTTGAAATATGACAATTTGTCCTGCTCAGTTTTAGCACAAGGTATTTTCATGGCGTGCATCGTTTCTTTTTTCACTTTGTAGAAGCGGTGTTTTTCATCTGGAAACATGCACTGTCTCTTCTTTGAATTCTTTTACGACATCGTATTTTCAAGTAACATCGCAAAACACAAACATTGCTCGAGAATTTTCGGATAAGAATTTTCTGCCCTGCACTATCCTATCTAGCTAAAGTACCACAAATTCTAGGGTTTTAAATATCAACCCAAACGTCAAATCAAACAAGAAACTAATTGTAGAACACTCAGAATGTTTTCCTTCTGCAAATGTCAAAACAATTATGTGGTTTCAACAGAGACGCTTACTCAGCTATAAGCACTGAATAAAATAAAATATTTTGAATTATTTATGAGTTTCACACCGGTCCTAAATCGAATGAGCAGCTTTTGTACAATGAGCAAACTGAATCCAAGAGCCTAACTTTACGACAATGAACTTGCTTTCGGTGCAAATTGGCAAGCTATTATTCACATTAAAGTGCTTTCAAAGCTTCTTTTGTCCTAATTTTAATGCAGAACTAGTTTACTTTTGAAGCTGATACAGCCGTTTTGTTCATTCCAGCCATTTGCATTGGCAGGTTTCTTGCAGTATAATTGCTTTGAGCGTACGCAATCTACGCGGCAGCAACAAATGGTCATTTCTTCTTAGAACTGATTGACTAATTAATGCACTAAAATTCACTCATTCATTTTATATCTTTTTAAATCTTGGCGTTGGGTATAAATAATTAATGATTTTAAAGCAGGTACACTCTTCAGAGAATAAAATCTAGATTTTCTTAGTCAGCGGTGTGGTTACTTAGCACGTTTTAAGCTCCATGATAAAATTTGAAGTAGTGATTTTAGGAAAATAATTTGTTAAATGAATAAAGATGTTGGTTGTGTATGCCTGCCCGATTGTAGCAATATTCAATCATTTGTTTTAGGTTGAAGTCATTATTAAAGTTGATATTTTATTCAATCCTCCTGTTTTTTGTTCAATCTTTTCATTTTACTCATTCAGCTTTCAAAATTATATGCAATCTTTCGGTTTTCATTTCAGTTTTTTTTTAAATTTTTGTTAAATCTTTTGAATTTCTTATT
>JANCMA020322970.1:0-11858 GCA_024336925.2 Zoanthus solanderi | reverse complement strand
ATTTGTAAAACCTTCTTTACATCGCAGCAACAGTGTTTAACTTATTCTGTTATTTTCTGATAAAATTTTTTTACAAACCTTCTTTGTATTCCACGCCGTTCATTATGCACTGATTTCCTCCAGGCTCTGGACACTTACACTAAATAAGGTCAATAGACAGAGACAAGCCTCATCGATTAGCTTACTCATATTTTATGCACCGTAAAATATATCACGATATCGTTGTTATACCAACAGCTTTACGAATATCAACGCCAGGACCAATATCAACACAATTACTAATAGAAAAAAAAACACCAATTACAGACAACATGACTCACACCAGTACCAACATAAATACAAATAATATCATTCACAACAATACTAGCAAATATAAATAAAATACTCACACTAATACCAGCATCATACAAACAACATGACTCACAACTATATCAACATTAATATCAACAACATGATTCATACCAATGCCAACATTATACAAACAACAGGACTCAAACCAATACTTACATCAATAACAACCATGAAACTCACATTAATATGAACAAGAGGACTCACACCAATACAAACATTAATACAATAATGCATATTTACACTAGCAGCAATACTAATATACTAATAGCGTACTGCACAAAATGCGAGAGCTAAACTGGAAAATATATCATTGTCGATTAAAGTAACCTAAGAATATTATTTATTTTAGAGCATGAAAGATACATTAAACTTTACCGGTTTTGGAACGGTTTTGCACTCCTTTGTTCCAAAATAAATCTTAACATCTTGTAAGGAACCCTGTTTGATAAGAAAAAATAGAGATTGTTTTGCTCGATAACTTTTTCAAGCCTGAAGCACAACGGGGATGGGATTCGTTCAACTGTGAACTGGCGCGTTGAGTGTTAGTTTTTCGTCAGGCGCGCAAACTGCACGTGTTAAACAATTCAAGTGTTCATATGGGGATATCTAATGTTTAAGGATTGAAATACGGAGGACGGTAAATGAATAAAAGGAGGGATTTATACAGAAGGTTATTGCATTTAAATAAATGAATTACTTCAACAAATTCAAAATAGGTTTCAACAGTGTAACGAATCCTGTTTGTTAACAAGAAGATAAAGTATTCAGTCATAAGAATCCCTTTAACCCACTGAAGCACAACAATGACGTTATTCACCCAAATAATGGATATTCAATTTTAAAGAACTTTACTCTTCATCTTCAATCGATGAGTTACTTTAAACCTTTAATTGTGAAATGTCTTGTATTGTATTTATAACGAAATTAATTCAAAGGAGAAATTAGTTTGATTAACTTAATTATAAAATGAGATTACAAATATATATTTTAATATTCGCTGAAGGGGAAAAAATCCCAAAAATTAGATTTTTAGAGAATAGACCTAATTTCTGCTTGATAGAATAGTTAATTAACATGTGAAAGGAATGAATGAAGGAGCAACTGGACGAAAGAAATACACATAAACAATGAGAAGGATAGGCTGATGGATGAGGCGATGGAAAGATGGATTAATAGAGTATAATGGATGGTTGAATGGCTAAATGGGTGGATGAACGCGAGGATGGATTTAATGGGTAAATTAATGTCTAGATGAGTGGAGGGAGTGAATGGATAGATGAAAATATAGATAACTAGACGGATAAATGAATGGATGGAAAGATAAACGGATGAATTAATGGACAGATAGATAGATGGATGGAGGGATAGATAAATGGATGAATTAATGGACAGATAGATAGATGGATGGAGGGATAGATAAACGGATGAATTAATGGACAGATAGATAGATGGATGGAGGGATAGATAAATGGATGAATTAATGGACGGATAGATGTATGGATGGATGGATAGATAAATAGATGGATGAACAGATGGATGCATTTAATGGGTGAATGTTTGGATGAATGGAAAGATTAATTGACAGGTGGAAAAATGAATGAATGGACGGATCAATGATCGAATGGATGGATCAGATGGATATAAACGAATGGATGAGTGGATTCATGGATGGATGGGTGAGAACTCAGACGATGGATAAATTGTTGGATGAATGAATATGAATGTCCAGAGGAATGATAGATAAATACATACATGAACAAATAAAAGAAGGAACAAAGGAATAAAGATAATTCGTCCTTTTCTCATTTAATTACTAAGAATAACATTATCACAGCTTAATCAATAAAACGCAAAAGTAAAGGCTGAATATGTACCTGGAATCTGCTTGTGATCATGGGCAATCCCTCGGCGGCAGGAAGGTAGGTTTGGGCCAGACGTAGTTGAGCGTTATTCGGCAGCTTATCGATAGCGTATTCAAATAGCTGCACTTCTACTAATATGTCATCTACCAGAACCTTGATCATTCTTGAGGCATTCTGTACGCGTAGTTCCACCTTGTGCCACTCATCCACTCGAATTTCCCGTTTTGTCCTAAGACTAGAGACTGTTCGGAGAGCGTTCCCAGAGAAGAAGCTGAACTCAATAACTAGCTTTCTGCGGGCATCGTTTCTGAACTCGTTTCTGAAGAGGTAAGATCAACATACGCATTTAGACGGTTTGTTGAATTACTAAAAGGATTAGATGACAAGTTAGCTCGCTGGGGGTAGCAAGCGGCAGGGTTGTCTTGGGTACCTGAGGCCGTGTACAAGGGCCCAAAAACTTTCATCCGCTTAACATTGAGAGATATTAACCTATAAAGATAAGCGAGGGCTCCAACAGCGAATAGCATTGTTACTGGTTTCAGTTTAGCTAACTATTACCAGACGAAGTTAATAAAGTTAAAAATAGAAATACCTTGCACAAACCAATTGAAGGGTCTAATGCAAAAATAACGTAAGTGACTTTCTTCGAAATGCGAAATTCTCCCAAGGGTTATAAAGAGATATTAGGGATAATATAGGGAGTGATGAAAACTTGATCAAAATTCACTTATTTCATTTTTGTCTACTACAAAAACAATGTGACTTTGTATGAAGTCCTAAATTCTCCCAAATTTTATGAGATAACAGGAATAATCTAGTGAGAGTTGAGAACTTCATCAAAAGTCAATTACGCCGTTTTAGAACTAGACCCTTCATTATTGAAAAACAGAAACTATCGAGATTAAGGGACTGTTCAGAATATATTCCGCCGGTTGACACCGAAGACTGAAATGAGTTGGCAATTCATTCAAAATTTCTTGATAAAAAATTGATCTCACAAGTGCATGTTTAGACATAGGATGTGAGAGGGGAAGGTCTGTCACGTGTGGTTTTATTTCACAGTAAAAACATAAACCTGTCAGTGGGGTTTGGTAATTTTTTTTGTAATCAGTTCAAGGTTTGGAAGCAAGGAAATTTAGCATCGCTTCTATTTCTTTTGGGTGCCAACCCGACTGAGGCATAAATACTGAACGGTCCCTAAAAGGAAAAACAACTACTTACGCCATCCCCACCAAGAATAACACTTTCTGACCATTGTTAGAATTGATCGACACGATGGGGTTGTTTCCATAGATAGCATCTTTATTCACTTTAGCGTAGGCGCTGACAACAAAATCATAACTTTCATAAATGAGTTTTCCAGCATCGACCATCGCCTGTGGACTTGCAACAAGGTCGGAAGTTCTGGTGTTGAAGGTATAGGCGGGACTCTTGTCATGGTACCCAGCCGCAGTTTTAACGCCTGGATCACTGGACAAATTACTGACTGTTTTAAACAGATTCACTTCATTAAATGCTGCTCCTGAAAATGTGAAGAGAAAACTTTAATATGTGACCCATAACAAACCTGTGCTTGAAAAGTGTCGCTGAGTAGCTGGGGTTGTGCAAGTTTTTGTATCATATATTCTAAAAGTTTTTATTGACGCAAACAAAGGACCGAGGTGGTATTTTGAGAAGGATGGTGGGAGACAGTGCTCACACCTATTCAGTCTTAGCCCATTTTCATGATCTAAAGGCTTGAAATCACGTAACACATAAATTCAGAGACGAAGGAAAAATTATATATTTGTTTATTAGCTTTGGTTTCAAGGGCCAGGAACAAACAAAAGAACATGGCTTCAAATTAAGTGCGTTATCGTAAAAAACTTTTTTGCTGGAGCGTAGTGAGAGTAGATCTAATCTCGCCAATCTCAATGAGCCACATACTCATGTTTTTGGGTTCTGCCCATGGTATCCTCGGTCCTTCTTCGGGCTTTCGTTCAAGAGCCTTCGATTTGCCCGAACGAACAGTCGGATTCATAATCCATGTGCTCGGCAAGATATTAGAGCGTGTCAGCTTTCGGTTTTTGGGTTCTATCCATGATATCCTCGGCGCTTCTTCGGGCCTTCGTTCAAGAGCGGATTGCTGTCGGCAAAGGCCGAAATAACAGTCGAATTCAAAAGACGCCTGCGGAGGGGGCTAAACTCAGTACGTAATTCCCAATCTGGAGCACTTCTCTTCTCATTGGGAACAATTAGTTAGAAATGTAGTGTAGATTCTTTGTTTTGATTTGGTATTTTGATAATTCAGTAATTTCTCTATAAACTGATTCTGACGTTACGAAATGTAACTATATCCGGTTAAATAGTGTTGACACGAAATGTTAACTCAGTTAAGATAAGATCATAATTATAAAAATGCTAGATATTGAAACGTAATCCGATAAGGGAAAAATCAAGCACAGTGCTTGAATACGTGATGGCAAGTTTATTTACTAGTTTTATGCATAGACAAATTCTCACACAAGGGCGTAGAATCTAAAAGATTGGATGGCGGACCGCAGGAAATGATTGTATACAGAGAATTATCATATTTGATGTTAAAGTAAACACAAGGTAAACAAGGCACAATGTATACACCAAAAAAAAAGAAATTAAAAAAAAATCTAAATAAATTCTAAAAATTAAAGCAACAAATAACGGATTAGAATATAAACATAAATATAAGAGTTTAAACCAAAGGCAAAGGAAATAACCAGAAATCAGGCAGAAATATGAAGAAACTGTATATAAGTACAATATTAGAGGGAGAAACATTTCGGGAATTCCATAATTTTCTAGCTATTATTAACAGTCCGGAAAGAAAGAATCAACAAAGATGGAAAGATGATCGGTTGATTGCTTGTTTAATTGATTCAATGGTTGATTGCTTCACTGATCAATAAACCATTTTACTAATGCAAATTTTTTGTTCTCCCCAGTCCCCTGTGGGGGCAAAAAACTGCAAATCTGGTGAATTAATAAGACAAAATGTGACCGAGCAACACACTATTTTGCCCCCAGAGAGAAAACTTGTATTAGTAAAATGGCGTATTGCAGTAGAATTTATTGGCAATCCGCTGACTTCTAACAAATATTGCGGTCCCACAAATATGTTTTTCAATACGCCAAGAAATGTCCGAATGGGGAGACATACACAATACACCATTTTTCTAACGCAATTTAGATTCGCACCAAAACTTTGGTGCAAAAAACTGCAAATCTGGTGGATTAATAAGACAAAATGTGACCGAGCAACACTATTCTGCTCCCAGAGACCTGAAACTGGCAAAAAAATTGCATTAGAAAAATTGCGAATAGTGTATGTCTCCCCATTTAGATATCATGATGATATGATGTTGGCCCTTAATTTAGTGGAGCGTTAATTTCCATGTCATTAATTAAGTGAAGCATTTAGTTTGCGTTTTGAATAATTTGAAGTTTTTTAGAATTGTTTTATCAGGGTCCAGATTTACCGGTATCTGAAAAGAACGCTAAAAAGATCCCTCGAAATAGCGAGATTCGTTTGGGTTTTGGATTTTGTTAACTTGTTAACAGTGTGTTACAATAAATTTTTTGTTCCTGTTGTCTCTACAAGTTCCGTTTCTTTGTGTGGTCGCGTTAATTTCCTTCATTTTGAAAATTTAGCTTCTCTTTCGCGTTAATTTCCTTTATTGGAAAGTACTTTTTCCTTCACTTCGCGTTAATTTAAGTCGCATTAATTTAAGTCGCATTAATTTAAGTCGCGTTAATTTCCAAAACCTTAATTAACACGAGCGTTAATTTCCTATAATAAGGTAGTTGGTAAGGCACCAGCATATCGTGCGGGAGGCTTGGGTTCGATTCCTGGCCGGACTAACACTCAGGGTCTTAAGAAGAAGGTGCTACCTTTGTTCTTATTACTGCAAATGGTTAGACTTTCGCGTCTTCTCGGATCAAGACGTTAAACCGTAGGCCCTCGGAAACTTCTGCATTTATGTAAGTCTGTGTGTCATGTATAAGATCTCTGTCCATCTTAGAATGGTAAAGATGGTGTCCTTAATTAGTAGGCCTTTGGCCAGCTAGAAATGGCTTGACACCTAAATAAAGTCATCATCATCATCATCACCATCATTATCATCATCATCATCACCATCATCATCATCACCATCACCATCACCATTACATCATCATCATCATCACCATCATTACCATCACCATCACCATCATCATCATCATCATCACCATCAACCATCATCATCAATCATCATCATAATCATCATCATCACCATCATCATCTTCACCATCATCATCACCATCATCATTATCATCATCATCACCATCATCATCATCACCATCATCATCATCAAACTATTATAATTCAAGAAATGATTGTATTTGATAATGCCAACTTATAAGGCAATGCAGGTAGAACAAACAAAAAATAAGCACGATTAATTTAAGAAAAAACTGATGAAGAATGAATTGAAATACGGATAGTTCATCTTTAAACTTAGAATTTCTCTTGTCATACATCCTTAATATGTGGCACACTTAAGTCAGGGCAAATGTTTTGTCGCACTTTGATTACTTCTAACTTATCATCTTCACGGTCGAAATCAATTTTCAGCTCAAAAATTTTCTCCAACAACCTTTCTTCTCGGGAATTTTAACAAAAGGGTTTATATCTCCTGTATGCTTTGAAAGGGTGTCAGAAGGTCTTGGCAGGGACCATGCATAACACACATACGCTAGCTGTCTTCCGACCCATCAAGATTTCTGCTGAGGGTGCAAACCTTAATCCAAGACCCAGTCGATCATTTGTTTTCTTGTAGGTGGCCTCATGTTTCCTTACGTTCTTAACGGGTTATTGTCCATTTCATCAGCAAGCCACTCGTGAAAAACTCCTCGCATCTTCTCTTTGACTTGTTCCAGCCTAAGTCAGGCGCCTGGTAAGCTTTGTACAACCTCCTGGAACAACAGAGACTTTAAGCAACGAGGACGGCAACGCCAACAACGACGGCTCAGAAAAATCACATTTCTGGTTCGCTCTTTACTTCTTGGTGCGGGTTATCAGAGTTTTGTTTTCTTTCCCTTAAACTCTGTGAGTAGAATACAATTAAAAGTTTCTCCACGAAACAAATTTCGAGAACGTTTTTGGTTTTACGTCCTTGTAGTCCCGAGAACTCTAAAAAAGGTGTTTTCACGTTGTAATTGTAGCGACAACTCCGTGCAGGTGCTGAGCTCGATGCATTCCAACGTGCAGTTATTGTATTTGCTATTGTTCTTTGCCATCGGCGTCGCCGTCGCCGTCATCATTGCTTTAAGTCCCTAAATAACAGGATCAATGCGGCCTCGAATCAGGATGACTCTGACTTCTGGTGTCCGTTGGCAACGAAATGCGTCCACTGCTAACATCCGTCTTTATTCCAAAGTAAAACCCAACTTTTCTGAAAAATTGCTGTGATTGTACATCATTCATCCATCCCGAGGTTGATGTCGTCACAACATACTTTCACTTGTACTTCTCTTTAAACTTTGAGACTTCTCGCTTCCCGCTCTTAAAACCAAAGAACGGTTCTATTTTACACCACTTACTGTGGGAAGCAAACACACCGCCGGTTACCCGGGATTTATCATGATCAGTGGTCTTCAAGTGAACGATGTGTGCGCCATCTTTCTCATCATTGGTGTTAGGAATTATATAGATCACGATGGCTGTTTCAACAGGGTTCGAAATTTGCGGTAGTCCACTAGTTCGCACACTAGTAAATGGACTAGTTAGCCTGTACTCAATCTAGTCTGAGTGTCTAGTAAAATATTGTCTTCTACCAAGAATAAATATTTTGAAATGTTTTTGCTCCCCAAATCACTTTATTTCCATACAGTACAGTACGTATAAAATTATGTTCTATTCTGCCTGAAAGCGACTTTCCACAAACAATGGGTACATGTTGATTGATAGATGGTGTGTCTTGGGAATACGGGTTCCACAGAAAAATGAAAAAACATTGCATTAGGTTGAGCAAAGTAGTGTATTGAAAAGTAATAGCTGGTGCTGTAATGTAAATGAAAAAAGATGATGAGGTCTAGTGAAAAATGGGAACGTCTAGTAAACCTGAGTGATTACTAGTCGGAATGTCTAGTGAAAAAAATTCCAGTTTCTATCCCTGCTCATCCTTCCTAGTATTCTACTCAGAGCATAGCTCGCCTCAATTCCGTAGCTCACGAACCGTGATTATAAAAGCAGAAAAAGTTGTTCAGGGTTTTTCTGGGCCTCAAATGTACAACGTCTGAGCAAAGTTAGTAGAGTTGACTGGTTAGGGAACTTGATGAATTTCTTTGTTATATTTTTTGTTCTCCTTTTCCCTATTGAAATATGACGTTGACCGTGCACAAATAACAAAAGACTTTGAGATGTAAGTGATGTTTTAAGGGTTTTAAGCCAGTTTGGAGTGATTTCAAGACGATTTGGAAGGGATCTTCATTTTGTACTTTTGAGGGGGTTTTGTACAAAACAAAGACCCTGGATAAAATAGATAAAAACCACAAATCTTGTTGTTCCTTGTTCTGCTTCAAAAATTATGTTAAGCCTATTTCAAGTGATTTCAAAAACATTTTGAATGGGTCTTCGTTTTTGGGTCTTTTATAGGTTTTCGTTTTCTAGACACCCCAGTTGAGACCCAAAAATTGACCCTTGCTCACCATACAGTCTTCAGTAGCTCGGTGGTTAGAGCAACCGACTAAATCATGCTGGGTCATGGGTTCAAATTCCATCTGGGGCTCTGATTTTCCCGGTTCCCTTGCATTTTTAAAATATCATGTTGCTGTTTCGTCTTTAATTTTCTTCCTTTCATTATAAATAAATATAGATCTATTTTTGGATTTTATTATACTGATGTGAGCCTTATCATAAAAGACATTTAAGTAATATACTAATTACAATCCAGGAGTGATTAGAAGCATCCGGTAGGATATTATGATTAAAACAATACCGTAATAACTAACTTAAATCCTCAAACAACAAAGACCTCTGAAAATAAATTAAAATTCGATATCTGAACTGAAGACAACAACCAGATGTGTGAATGGGAAACATATATTTATGAATAAATTTGCAACATGACTTGAAAAGAAACCTTTTAGTGAATGAACAGTATTATTAAAAGAACAAATAACAGATAACTTTTACGCTGTTTTTTTATGTTCATCTTTAATTATACCCTTTTACTGCGAAAAAAAAAATTTAAAAACTCTGTTGTTCGTATAGCATCAACTGTCGCAGCTAAGTCAACACGCCAAACTAATATGCAAATTGCTAAGTGCAACCACTTTTTAAAATGGGACAAGCGTTTCTAAGCCGAATTTCTCTAATAGTTTTGAGGGCCCATGGATATAATTTTAGTATAATTACTTATCAGAAAATATAAAAGAAATAAATTTAGTCGCGGATTAAAAGCGGTAAAGAAAAATTAAATAAACAAAACAATTATTTTTATTTTGTAACGTTTAACTTTTAAAATGAGGTTCAGATTCAACTTTTAGTGTTAATTTTCTGTTTATTTAGTTTAATCGCAACAAGGATTAAACTCTAAATGTTTTAAAAGTATAAAATATAAGGAGCACGAATACAATATTATCTTAACCAAATTAAAAATTACCTCGAAAGCCCAAGTGCAAGAGATTCCTGCAAATTTCTTGACACATCTTCCAATCTCTACATCTTCGTGAGAGGTCAGCAAATGTTGAAGGCAGTATTCCACATGAGGTGCCATCTTTTTCAATACACTACGACTCATGATCATTCCGGGGCCTCCCATGCAAAAGTTGTCTCCAACACCAAGTGCTAACATCCCTCTCTCCTCTTTCTTCCCCGTGCCTGCTTGACCAAGAAACACATCTTGTGAACTGTTTAACGAGTGAAGCAGTTTGGCTAATTTGTCAGTCCTTATATAAACATCATCGTCCGAGCGCATAAACCATTGAAACTTATCGATGTAGTTTTCATAAATATATCTAAACATCATCATAGATTTCTTTTGTGGAGGATAAGAATCATCGACACCTTTTAAACTTACAAGCGGGAGACTTGGGTGTCTTGAAGTACTACTAGAAAAGAACTCAATTTTTCCAGGCAATGTTTTGCCCCATGTTTCATATACAGCCTTGGCTCGAGAGTCCAAAAATGTTTCAGCTGTCATAACACCAATGTAAATCAATGGTTTCGTTTGAAGTTCATCGGCTACAGTTTTGGGCCGTAAATCTTTATGAAAACTCATGTGGCAGCGTCTTTGTGGTAGCGGCAACAGCGTTTGTCGAAGTAATAAAGCAACGCTAAACCCGCAAACCAATCCGACGAGTAATGTAAATACTCCACGAATGCTCATATGTCTTGATTTCATGTCGAAGCTGTCCTAAACCCAGATTCTTGTTGTTTTTCTACACTCAAGCGAAACGGGTCAGCTATATTTATCAGCAATCATTTCGAATAATCACAATACTTTTTCACACTGCCCTGATTAAGTTCGTTAATGAACTCAAAGTTCACTGTGGCCATGTCTAATTGTGATAGCTCTCGTCGAAACCAATAAATAAAACAACACGTGGCTTCGTTGCCAAACTTAACCCGGCTTGTTCAAGTGCTCTGTTGTTGGTTTTCAATAGTTCAATTCTTTCCGGTTGACATAACTTAGTAAACGAGTTGTTCTCGCTGTTTCCGCTTTTTTTAACAAAATCTGCTAAACGAAAGAGTAAAACTCTTTAACACTGTTGTTGGCGGTCTTTGACCACGTATAAACGACAATTACAGGTCCATTTCTCATTGGTCTGTTTTTTAATATTTACCTGCGAATTGTGACAATCCACCGGGTTAAAAGCGGGCCTTAACTGCGGGCCGGATAAGACCAAATTATATGCGTATATATATATAACAACTAGGTATAGTAATATTAAATTATATCACTTGAAAAAGTACAACTTAAGTATTTTCATGTAATACCCATTTAAAGGATAATATACGGTTTTCTTACGAGAACAAGTTTATAAGATCAGCTAGCAAAGCTCAAATTGGCAAAATACAAAAACAATTCAAATAACAATATCAAACGGACTATTAATTGTAACTACGGATAAATTTTAATGTAAAAACCTAAATCAAAGTCGTAGTTTCAATTAAAAATACAACAAAGTCACCGTGTTTCTCAGTTTACACTGATCCAAGCACAGGCTTCCCAAGCTGGAAGTTAGTCATATTAAAAATTTCTCATAAAAAGTCTAATAAAATTTAATTAGCCAAAATTTCAACAACAAAAATATTGGACATATAGTTCACCTATCTTGAGTTCACCTTGTGTTTGTCTTTTGTGTGTATTTTGGGCACAATTGGAGGTGTTTTAAAGGGATTTTTTGCGATCGTTTTATGGAGTGGAAGAGCGATCGTAAAAAATTCCTCTAAAACACCTACCGCCAATCGTGCCAAACTACAAGAGACAAGGTGAACTCAAAGTAGGTGAACTTTATTACTCGTGGTACCATAAGTCAACTTTTGGGTTCCATTTCTTTTTCTTTTTTCTTTTTTTTTTTTTTCATGTCGCGATTAGCGATTCGGTTCAGTGACTGCCATATTTGGGATTTGTCCCCGGTCCCACG
>JANCMA020322862.1:0-11858 GCA_024336925.2 Zoanthus solanderi | reverse complement strand
AATGCAGTAATTTGTATGGAACCGGGATGAACTCGTACCGGAATGAATTTCGTTCCGGTATCATGTAAACACCGCCTAAGTTGTATAGCTTTCGATACAGTAGAGTCACATCATTTCATATATAAAATGCTGCCTTGCTACCTCCTCAACAATTTTGACCGTTTTTTTTTTTTTCTGGCTCTTCTTAAGGTCAACAAATATTGAAATTTGTGCTGTGTTGCTTTGATACATTCATATTTGGCCTTAGTTTTCTTTTAAAAAAAAGACTTGCTGAACTTTAGACCAGTTTTTGTTTTCAATGTAATTTTTAAAGAAAATAAATACATTAAGATGTTACCCGGAACCCAATCTATGGCATCCCTTGAGAAGAAGTAGCATGGTTACGAGGTTGCAAAAGCTGTGCGCATATGTAGTTGCATTGTCAAAAGCAAGTGATTCTCATGCAACCTCGTTCCCAGGGCTTTTCTCTATGTTGTTGTCTGCAACTACAATATAGGGAAAAGCCCTGGGAACAAGGTTGATTCTCATGTTGTGTTTTTGTTTAGGGGGAGGGGTGGGTGCTCCGTCCGGCGCGCTTTTTTCTCAATGTTGTCTTCTTCAATTATATTACACCGTAGGTCTTTTAAGATCCGAATTGTCGATCCTTTTGAAACAAAAGATAAAAAAAAATTAAAAACAACCGAACGAAAATGAGGAGTCGTGTCGTGGGCAGGATGTAAAACCGACATTTACCGTAGGTCTTTTAACATCCGAATTGCCGATCCTTTTGAAACATAATTTGGCAGTGTACTTTTCTACAGGATTGTTTTTTGTTTGTCGTAGTTTAATTGGACAGTGAACTGATGTGAATCAACCCTTAGCATTCATGCTGCCGTCCTGACAAGTCCCAAGAAGGACGAAAAAGGCTGCGGCCAGATCCTGGCTTTTTTCGATCATCACATTGGTTCACTGACAAGTTTCTATTCACGGGTAAATCAGCCATTCATTTATTAGTTCTGCATGTTTATATATCTTTGGCTGATAGGACTTAACTTCACATTTCGTACACGGTCTTTTTGCAGTACTGTCTCAATGTCGAACGTTATCTATATTAATTGATCTACTCTATATGAAGTTTCTACATGAAAATGTCAAATACCAAAATTTTTTGATCAAACAGTAAAAAATTGGTCAGCGAAAAATTGATCATAAATATAAAAAATATAGAAAAGTACACGGCCAAATCAGGTTTCAAAAGGATCGGCAATTCGAATGTTAAAAGACGGACCTACGGTCTAATATAATTGAAGAAGACAGCGTTGCTGGTAAAAAAACATGGCCGAAAATTGTCATGTTGATTGTTATATTTAATGGCACTTCAGAACAACAGTATAGTGCTTCAAATGATCTGTAACGGGATTTTGTTCACCCTAGTTTGAAACGTGTAGGATTAAGTTACCCTTCTATAGATTGATACGATAACGATTTGACAAAGAAAAAACGGCCCGGAAAGTTTTGATTTTTCACAGCAAAGACAGTTCAGGAAAGAATTACTAACAGCTTTAAAGTCCTCAATGAAACGATAAAATATTAGCCCGAGTTCGGAAAACCCGAGATTAAAATTACCGGGTACTGAACGTGCGAGCGCGTGATTCAGCATAATTCAGTCTGTATTAAAAACTATTATTGAGTTTTTTTTTTTTTGCAGAGCGCTGTAGTTTTTGTTTCGAACGAAAACATTACATCATATTTATCACGTGTACTTACTATTCTGGTAGCTGCTATAACCTTGCGTAATCAAAAAAACAAGATTAAACATTTATTTATGTATTGCGGTTTGCAATGAGTGCCAAGCAAAACAAATTCGCTTGAGATGCAGGGGCAAATGATAGGCGTGACTATAAATGCTTTCGCAAGTGATAGATTAACGAATGAAAGAAGCAACATTTAAAGGCGATCATCAGGGTTTTTATAAGATTTTAAGTAGAAGGAGTTTTTTGAAAACTAGCCC
Source organism: Zoanthus solanderi (assembly GCA_024336925.2). Lineage (NCBI taxonomy): Eukaryota > Metazoa > Cnidaria > Anthozoa > Zoantharia > Zoanthidae > Zoanthus > Zoanthus solanderi. The sequence continues at coordinate 9,868 of JANCMA020322862.1, read as the reverse complement.
AAGCTTAGACCTGTTAAACACCATCTTGACTCTCGATGAATGAGAGCAACCGGGCGAAACCAGGCAGAGACGCTACAGTACAGAACTTCGCCGGCTGATGGCTCATATATTCCCTGCAATGATCTGCTTCTTCGCCCTGTAAAACTCTTGCTAACATCTTTAATCTTTCATTTTGCGAATTTTTTAATTCGCCTTAGGAAAGTCTTTCATTGTTTCGCGTTCAAAACTACTGTGTATTATAAAACTGTCTAGCACATGGCTGAAAAGCTTCAGGATTATCACCATAGGGTAAGCACAAAAGTTGACGTTCAAACCTTCAGTCCTTCGTCAGAACAATTCTTTCAAAACTATTTGCCATGTGTATTTTAATGGTCTATTGACTAAGAGAGGCTTTTTGTTACTTTCGCATCTACGAGGGTCGTTTTTCTATTGACTGGCAATGCTTTTCGAACCACTGAGAGCCAGTATTAATTAAGACGTTATGAAAATGGCTCTTCAAGTAAACGAAATTTTTGGCGGAGAGCCTGTTTTCCGAAAGGAAGACTCTTTTCACCTTTTATACTAGTGTTTTATACAAGAGCAATTTTAGGAGTCGACTTATACACTGGAATTTTAAAAAGTGAGATTTTTTACCCTAAAAAAAGTGTTCGACTTATACACCGGAAAATACGATAGTTCATTTTCAACCCAAAGGAAATGCAAGAATTCACTTGGCTGCCGCAATTTCCATGGCTAGTTTATTTTAAATATCCTGATGGAACATTTTGCTTGTCGTGTGTTTCAATTTCAAGGGAGTATAGTCAAATTACTACACATTTGCACCACAATCGCTACGACTACGGGCCGCTTTATCACATAGGTATTCAAACGGAAAATGTCCACTGCATGATTTATTGCACGGTAACTGGTAAGATTTCCTGAGAACAGTTAAAAACGAAACACTCTCAGCTGACAAGCAGCTGGACGTGTTGCAGTAGTAAACTAAAAAAAACAAAAACGAAAAAGTATATTGTCTTTGTTCAAAATAATAATTAAAACTGTTCTTAAAATAAATATCAACAGAGGTAAATTAGTATTCAGGTTCGCTTTGGCTTCGATCAAACTGTCGGCACGTGCCACGTGAGTTTCAACATGAAATAGATTGAAAGTACTCACGAGATATTTCATCATATCCTAAATACACAAAATAATGGAAAAAGCTATACCTAGTATTAAAAATACCTACGAGTTTGCTTTTAAAAATTTAGAGCGCTTGGCCGGAAACAGTTTCTTCTGGAAGTTTGTTCCATTTAGCTATTTTCCTATGAGTATGAAGGAAAGAAAATCTAAATTGAATATCATTGTTCTTTCAATACAATAAATTCAAAATCATGGCTTCCCCGAGTTCTTCATTCTCTGTTTATAAAATAGTCCCCCCAGTTCCCATCTAGGCCATGACACATCGTGTTCTCTCATTAACTGACAAAGATAACTATTTTCAATATCCTACTTGGAGTTCTGTTTAAAGAAACTGTTCATGTCTTGGCCACATGCTTTTTTTGAACCAGAATAAACATTAGTCATTACAACCACAAAGACTGTGTTTTATGAATTTAAAAAAGTGTAAAGACTAAAGGAACAAACTGAGAAAATATTCTTTCAATAACTTCAAGTAGGATAGCAAATGGACTAGTTGAAATGCCGTATATCTGTGCAGAAAAATAGTGGTAAATTAAATTCAAACTGTTCGAAGCGTGTGTGTGTTTTTTTAAAACGCAGGCTCAGAGTCAATATATAATTATATACTAAAGTATAATAATGCATACAAAATTTCCTTAAACTGAGTATCAAACTATAATTGTTGAAGGGCTTCAGTAAACCATAAACCAACATAATCTAACTGTTAATAGTTTATGTTATGAGCACATAACATGTGCTGGGTATATGAAAAAACAACTGAATCAAACAAGCAAACTTTGCTGAAAAAATTAAAATAACAAGATAAAGCTGAAATCTTTTTCCAATAATTTATTTTTCGTAAGACGTGTGATTACGAAAGGGTTTGTTACCAAAGATAAAGGAAGGCAATTCCAATTTAAAAAGGTTTTCATCAGAACAATCTCCTGTGAGTATATAAAGTGTGAATATCGTCTCCAGTCCAAGTATTGAATTCAGAACTTTTAGTTACCTGTTAGTGTTTTGTTAAAGTTAGGATCAGCTTGATTAAAAGGCAGGCAACAACCGGAGTATTGTTGAATTTCTTTCTTCTTCTAGATAAAACAGTGTTGAAATCAATGACAATGACAAACCACTATGCTGGCAAATTGTGGCAAATAAAACTATAAGTATAATACAAAATTAAAATAATTCAGCAACCATGTCAAAGGGGTGAGCACTCATCGTTCGTAAATGATGTTAGCTTTTAAACCTCATTCATTTGATACACGACCGATAAACGACTATGTAAAAAAATAGATTCTAAGACAAAATCTTATCGCCCAAACTGCAAAAACCTCAAGTTTAGTAGTCGCCACGTGAGTTGAAAACTACCAGCCATCTTGCATATTGATTTGCTAAGCTCACGTGTACATACGGGTTGTCTGTGAATGTGAAAAATCATACGCGTGAGCTTTTCCATCTGCTACTGAGAGTTTTGAAACTTTCAGCAGTTGCAATAAAAAAGAACACTGATAAAATTCTGGATTTTTTCATCTATTGGATATATTATACTATATATTATAATATATATCTATTGGATTTACATTGTTACGTAAGACGGGTGCTGGGTCGTGTTATATAACTGGCCTCGTCCTTCCCATCACGTGTACTTGTCACGCGTGACACTTTCCAGTCAGTGTAATATGTTTTGGAGTATGTCGCATTACTACCCATTTGAACAAGTACGTGCTCCGTGAGAGTAGATCAAATTCATATATCGCAGAGGACAATTTGGAATAACTGATAGAAATACACAGTGTTTGAGATGGAAACTAAAGAGCTAAGCGATTTTACGAGTAAGTGATTTTGTCTTTTATAAAGATCATTTTGTGTTCGGGAAAATATCTGTTTACGTATGTGAGAAAATTGAAAGTTTAAGTGGTATTTTAGTATTTATCGTAAGCCCTAGTATTAAAATGAAAAATTTATTCGTTAACCAAAAAGATATACAGTTTTCTGGCGCCTGATGAAAATTTTCATTTTGTTTTACAAATATTCCATCTGCTTTCGCTAACACTAATACTTATATAGTTTCATTTTTCTCCCTCGTAGAAAAGACTTTCAGTGAGTTTCATATAATAAAATTGTCAGTGTTTTGCACTGACAGCAAATAAAACACGGATCTTTAAGTAATTTTTAAATGACTTTTGGCTTGACTATATCGTAAGTTATTTTGTACACTCTGCAGACATATTACCATATCGCCTAAGATGTACCTTCAACAACACTGTTGTGTTTAACTCTACGGTCTAAATTGTTTTATCGTCTGGATTGTTTTATGAACGCTAAGTTTTTTAAAATTAAAAGTATAGATATCAGCTGATAAAACCCTCATGTTCTACTGCAGGTTTAATGGAGGCCTTTTCCTACGAGTGTGATAGTGGTTTTGGGGGATCACCACCAAATTCTCCTCTATCCGAGACTTCAGACACTTTGAGTCTCGAGTCCGTTGAACCAGAAGTGGAAAGTTACAAGTCATCTGTCTCAAGCTCGTTTTGCCTCCCAGACTTTAACACGATGGATTACTGTTCTGCTTTTTCTAATATTCAAGATGACGGCTGTCTGGGCTCGTTGGATTTTTTGTTTGATGAAATTTCGACTTCAATTCAGAGTAATAATCACAACGGTGTCGGTGAACTACATGGTGAAGAGATGGGCTTCGAATGTTTAGTCGACGACGACGATTTTTTTTCCACATTCCAAGCGTTAGATGACATCTCTATTGACAATAATATTAAAGATTTTAAATTAGATATTAAAGAACCTTCAATTTTAGACCAAAAATCTGAATTAGATGCAAGTGTGTTAGTAGATGTTGTGCAACCGGAAGTTACGAACGGTTCCAAGAGGAAGAGGGGATTCCCTGTGCTTCCGGTGAATAAAGAAATAAACAAAGAAGAAGAAAAACGGAAGTCATTCTGTACTTTTCTGCAGAAAGCTGTTAGATTAGATCACTGCTACTGTAGACCGTCAGAAATAAGCAATGAAGAAATAAAAACTTCACCGGTTTCTTCGCTAGACAAAAATGAACGATACTGGCAGAGAAGAAAGAGAAATAATGCAGCTGCACGTCGCTCAAGGGAAGCAAAACGCTCAAAGGACATAGAAATGTGGCAGAGGGCAAAATACCTCGAGAACGAAAATGCTCAGTTGAGGAAAGAAATAAATTCGCTGATGGAAACTGTTGCTAAAAATGAAAAGAAAATGCGATTATTATGAACGCAAAAAGATGTTATGAAAAACTGAGAAGTTATCTTGTAAAATTCCGTAAATAAGTTCATCTTTCGCGTTTTCTACGTTTTTAGATTCTATTCAAGTATTGTATAGAAAATATGACTACTATTTTTATATTTTAATTTATTTATATTTCATCAGCAACGCTGTGTAAGTGAGAAGTAATTACTGGTTTTGAGAATGTAAGACGGGAAAAAGTAAATTTTAAATTCTGTATCTGCTTGTTTAACTCGGTCTCTAAAAAAGAAAAGTATTTCTAAAAATTTTAACGTTTTGTCATATATTTATTTTCACATTTAGTTATTTCAAACATTTGTTACCGACTTAATTTTTCAAAGATCCAACGTTAGCGGTCAAATCATTGTATAGTGTATTATTTTATCTGAAGTTTTCCGTTCTTCTGAAAAATATAAGTTTCACACACATGGTACAAACATTTCTATTGCTGATATGACACGGATTCTTCATGTGGGTACAGAAACTCAATTTGGTCGAAATTTAATATTTGTCATCATTAGTTTAATATGCCCTTTTTGTAATCTGCGATATCACTTTGACTATTGGACCTCAAGCTATTTATCTGTCTTTCAAGATAAGTTTTATCTCTCGACTCTGAAACGCCAAGTGGCCTACCGCTCTTCGATGAAATTTACTTTTCTTTCAAGTTAAAATTTGAGTCAAATTTTTCTTGTTCAGAAGAATCATTGGTATCAAAATGAAAGTTCAATGCTGTATTCCGTGTAAGCGTCTTCACTTAACTGCGTCTTCACTTAACTAAAACTGACATTGAAGTGAAATTAAACTATTGTGAAGAATAGATGGATTTGTGTTCGTTCTAATACAGAATCAAAAATAAAACAGTGAATTAAATTGTTCAAAATTTTATTTCAAATAATTCAAAATTTGAATAGGAAGACGAAAGGGATTTGAACCGTGGTTGCTATATATGTAACAATTTTAAGCAAGGGAGTGTCATAATTTACGATTTGGGGAAGGGAAAGGTTGGTGAAATCATATGGAGGAGCAAAAAAGTTTTTAAAGGTGTAAAAGTGGGGGTTATTGGAGCTTGAAAGGTGTTGTGTGGGGAGAGGAGAGATATCATTAAGGTTTTTAGCTTTTTAGAACATAAAATCTATCTTTACTGAATCTTGAACAGTGATAAACACCCGCAAATGTTCTCGATATTTCCGGATAGGACAGTTTTGGCTGTAAGTAATCAAATACTACCAGAAGAGCAGTGTCGTTGCATTTTACTGGCACCCATTTAGTGTCAGAATAGTTTTCTTTACATCTGTTTTACATAAGCCTTAACAACCCCCCTCCCCTTGCCGTCGTGGGGAGGGAGCCATTAAGTTTGTTGTGCTGTCTTACAGGGACGTCATTCAAAAATTGAAAGGGGTACTGTATAAAACATCAACTCGTCCCATCCCCCCCTCCCAAGCCATAAATAATGAACACTCCCTAAAGGCATTGTTTTATTGTATTATTGTTAGGGCGTATCTACATGAGCAAACTCTTTTGACAAAGTTTTTGTGTCATAGAGGTTTTGCTCGATCGTGTAGACGAGAGATTTTTAACTTTCTGTATAACAAAAAAAAATTGCCACGTCTGCAACTTCCTTTTGCAAACAACTCGACACTTATTAGTACATTTTTTCGCATGGAGAAGATGGCTATTGTTTAGATGCAGAAATGACAAAACGCATGTTGAATAATCATAAATGTGTTTCAGTTTGGTATTCTTTGTGTTTCAACTTCCCGACACACTCTGCCAAAAGATCTTTTATAACATCTTCACAAAGTAACGCATTGTACTCCATGAGTTCTGCAAGATGCTCAAAATTCTCCTTGTTGTAGTCAAATTTGAATGTTCCAAAGGACTCGTTTGGATCTTCGAAGATATGAAAATCTCCCTCTGCTTTTTCTTCTTTCGTTTCCCTTGGAACTCCTTAAATGTAAGTATGAAATACTTTGTTCAAATAATTTAGTAGAAGAAGTAAGATAAAGTAAAACAATACCATGAAAGTAACTATCTTTTCTCTCCCCTCCCCTAATCATTCCTCCTAACGAAGGTCGCATATTAATATATGTTTGAAAACAAAGTATGATAAAGCTTTTCAAAAAATTTTAAAATTATAAAAATGATTAAGTGATCGACATAAGATACAACCTGTAAATCTTTTCTTATATTAAGAAGTGAAGTGAATTATTGAGAATGAGGTGTACTTCCCGAGCCATGCGGACTGAATCTCTAGTACTAAATAATTTTCAAAGAGAATTAGTTGAATATCATTAGAAGAGTGATTAGGGGTTAGCTAAAAATGATAAGCAGCGTTGGTAGGAGGTATAGAGACTGTACTGCAGAAAGACCGTGTACAAAATATTGTTGCAGATCTTGGCTTGATTCTTGGTTCTCATCCGAGCTCCAACTCATATTGGTCACTGACAAGTTAATTTTCATGTAGCGCATCAACCCTTCATTTATTATTTCTGTTGGTAGGAGGGGACTTTCCATGATAATTATCTACTGTACGTCGACGCTTATCAGATCTATTTTTGAGAGAGCGTTTAGTTTCTTCAATGTACTGTAGATGACAGCGATTAAATTGTTTCATATAAACAAGAGTTTTGGTGTTGCAATTAAGATGAGATTTTTGGGAAAGATATAAGCCATTTCAACTTCCCTTTTACCTGGTTTTTTAAAGTCTCTAAATGTATGGTTGACCAGCACGATATGAAGAATAATGGGATAAGCTGGGTCAGTTGGGTGTCTAAACACATAGTATTCTTTCATGCCCTCTCTTTTAAATGTCTCCTCAGCGTTGATTGGAGGAAATGGGACTCCATTTTCTTTTGCCCACTGTTCTGCTATTTCAAGTTCCTAACCAAAAACAAATTAAAAAGACACATGACAAGTGTTAGATAAGAGATCTGTCATAAAACTAAGCGATTTACTGGAATGTAAACTTCATATGCTTTGTTTAGAGTTTCTGTTATGAAATGGACTTACAATCGTATGTCGTCTCCAAAATTATTTTTTGACACGTTGAAGTGCATATATTTAAGATCCCGAAACATAAGATTTTAAAGCGATTCAGTCGCGGATCTAAATTTTGAAAAACTTATTACAAGCAGGCTAGTAAAACCTTAAGTAGGCCGCCAGAGTGCACTTTTATCGCGGGCTCAGAACAGCTGCCTTTGACGTCACAACGTCAAATCAAAAGTTTGCATTGTGTCAAAATACATTTCTGAAATGATGATAATTTAGCATTTATATAGCGCCCTTTCCATTAGGTAGATGATCAAAGGCGCTTTACAATGATTTACAGTTGACTGCTGTATTGAGGGTCTTAGATAGTCCGCTATATACGGCTCACAATTAAATTCATTAAGTATTGCCCTCAGTTAGAAGTAGACAGACCACAACACCGGGATCACCCTACTCCTTTCGAAAAGTGTTGTGGGTTCTTTTAAGTCCCCCGATAGGAAGTCGAGAGACTGGACCTACGTCCTTATCCGAGGAGGAGAAAGTTTGGGAGAATTAGAAAGCAGATCACATTACATGGCTTACATCATTTTCGTGATTCAAAGAGCTATGAAAACACACTTGTTGACTAATCAAACCGCACGTCTTATCCAAATTATTTTATAAATTTCTCCACAAAACGTAGAAAGAACTAACGTTGATTCATTTTTATGCATATGTTTTCATTTGTTGACTTGACTGGTAAAAGAAATCGTGTACATTATCTTTTGCTCCTATTCAGAAATAAAACATATTTTTACGTGCCTTCATAGCCTGGTGAAAATCGAGCCGAACGTTCGTGAGAATTCGAGAGCAGATCAATGAAAACCCTCGACTGCCTCGGGTTTTCAAATGCTCGAGAATTCTCACAAACTTTGCAGAGGTTTTCAACAGGCTATGAAGGCACGCAAGACAAGTTTTATTTCTTTTATAAAATTATTATTTTCAGTCTTGACAAAGAGAAAGACGATATACGAAGCGCCTGCGTACTGTAAGTTTTCACAACTCGGAGACAGTCAACCATATTGCTCACGCCATTTTCGTGCTTCATAGCGCTATTAAAACACACTTGTAGACCAATCAAAACGCACGTACTATCCAAATTATTTTATAATTACATTTAACTTACACATTGTAAACTGTGATATCTGGTGTCCACATTTCAGACGGCCTTACTGATAACAACTCAAGTCCCTCGTAATCACGTGGATCCCAAACAAGGTATGGCGTCTCCCAGAACTGATATTAAAGAAAATCCTTTTTGAGTACGTATGGCAGTACATATAGGGGTCAACAATAAAATGACAATAAAAATATCTGAGATCAGATCAAAGTAAAGATTGTAGAGTATGGGGGGGTTGCAGAAAAATTTACAAACAGGCCAAAACTTTCTTTATTAGAACTGATACTGTCATTTTAATGATATCATGCAGCTTTGAAATGTAGTCGAAGTTTAAAATTTAAAATATTATTTTTATAAATCTTAAGGCTCGTAATGAATCACGTAATGATTTTAAAGGCATTTTAATGAGAGAAAGACCGACACCTAAACCTATAATTATACCTATAACTTTACCTATTGCAAAATACTTACAGCTATATACCTATACCTATATACCTATACCTATATACCTATACCTATATACCTATACCTATACACATATACCTATATACATATACCTATATACCTATACCTATATAGCTATACCTATATACCTATACCTATATACCTATACCTATATACCTATACCTATATACCTATACTTATATACATATACCTATATACTTATACCTATATACCTATACCTATATAACTATACCTTTATACCTATACCTATACCTATATGCCTATATTTATCCCATGCCTTACAAAATACAGCCAATCAGAGGCCTGGAAAGCCGTTGCATATTTTGCGGTATCCAACGGGTTGTATTCCACCCGGCTTTCCCGCCACTACTTGCAAGCGACTATCGAAATGGCGCTAAAACTGTGTGCGTACGTTTCCGAAATGACCCCAAAGTTGTCGGTTAACTTCGTTTCCATCATGTGAAAATCATTCCGGAAATTTACCGTGACGACTAAATAAATTTTAAAAAGGGAAAAAATCTCAGCAGTCTAAACAGCAGCTGCACTTTTCCTTGATCTACTGACATCTTCAGCTGAGGAAAAATAATCTTTTGGTAATTTTTCAAATGGCTTCAGTTTGGCAGTGTTACAACTATCAAAAAACTTAATAAATGTCCAATCTCTACGGAATACTCATTAAAAACGTGTAGGAAAAATGCTCCGACTAAACGTTCGATAGTCCTCTTTGTCCCTTTTAGTCCGAAATGAGTCTTTCTCTCTCTCTCTCTCTCTCTCTCTCTCTCTCTCTCTCTCTCTCTCTCTCTCTCTCTCTCTCTCTCTCTCTCT
>JANCMA020322758.1:0-11860 GCA_024336925.2 Zoanthus solanderi | reverse complement strand
TAGTGTAGTGGTTAACATGTCGGACTAGTAAACCGAAGATGTGGGGTTCGATTCCTGCCAAGGGCTTAAAAATTGTTATCTCTTCTTTCATTCTATCAGATTTAAAGACTTGTTTCATCTCTCATCAGGGCAGTGCACCCATGACTGTTAGTAGATACATTGTACACTGTAGGTTGGATATCTGATTTAAAGACTTGTTTCATCTCTCCTTAGGGTAGTGCACCCATCTTAGAAGAAAAACAACATGTGAAAGAATCTCTTGCTAAAATTGTGGTGGAGATAATCAAACGACAATGGCCACAGAAATGGGACACACTCTTTCCAGATCTTGACTGTCTGTGCAAAATGGGGGTAAAGCATATGTTGAATTAGGGGAACCCAAATTACAAGCAAAATAATTAATTGTTTACCTTATTTCTTAGCTTATAAGTCTACCCGGAAGTTCAACTGAAAATATGCAACTTTTTGTTATTTTCTGATAACAGAATTACATGACCGTCATATAAGTTGAGGTGAATTTTTTAACCTCTGCTTGACATCTCAAAAACTCGACTTATGATTGATTGATGATTACATTAATTTTGTATTGCATGGAAAAATTTGGGCTTTCCAAATCATAAGCATAAGAATGATATTTTGGTTGGTCAGACCTGATTCAACATCTCACAAGATCTTATGGAATTAAAACAGCAAAATTTGTGACAGCAGGCAAATTGGGACCTTGAAACTGGAAGAAAAGCTCCAATATCTGGTATTATTTCAATGGTAATAAACTGCTCTTTTTAAATTTTTAAAATGTACATACTCGGATGCTACGAGTAGATGATGGAAGAAAGGTGTGAATTGTTATTACAGAGTGATCATTTGACACTGTAATGACTTGCAAACAAAGGATTTACAGACTTAAATAGTTCTGAAAATGATAAACTTATTAATAATAATTATACCATAACTTAAAGTTATTAGTTTTGGTAAGGTGAGACAAATTTAATTTCCTGTTTTACAAAGCTGCCAAATATATTTTTTCAAAACTTGAAAAAAAAATTTCCATCTGAAGATCAAATCAAATAATATATCCCTGCATGTGTAATTGATTTAAATGGTTGTATTTCAAGTTTAAATCATAGATGGTATGAATGGAATGCTGCATCAGTGTTTCTACAGAAACAGTTTTTCAAATTGATAAGTTTTACATTGAAGTGAGAGAAATTTTGAAAATGACTTTTCGGACTTTTTTAGTTTTTGTCGGAGTGAATGCCCGTCGAAGGACTACAGTCGGAAACGTCAGTTATAAAATTCTTCTCACATAGATAGTATGGTGGAAAATTATATGACAAGGAATAAACAGTTTCACATGCATGTGTACATGATGAATAATTTTAGAATGAAGAAGTTTATCATTATTTTTATTTCTTATGACCATTATCATGTCATGACCATGTCGGTTACAATATTGATAAACAGATACCAAAATTAAAATTGAACTAGTTAGTATATTTTTGGATTTTTATTTTTATATACCCCTGAACTTGAGTCTTTGCACTAAATGCTTGCAAAACAGGAATTTAAATTGGTGTGGCCTAATAGCATGATTTGTTGTGATATTTTTGGAAAATATTTGTATATATGTGATGTTTAGTACAGATACAACTTGTGATAGGCTAGTAAAATTTTGGATAGTTTTTAATATTTTAGAGAAGGGTGGAGTAGGGTGGCGAGGGTAAGATAGGGTATGTTAGGACAGAGTGTGATAGGGTGAGGTACAGTACAATAGGATAATATTAAAGTAGAGTAGAATAAAGTTGAAGGAAACAGTAAATAACAGAGCAGAATCATCATCATATATGGTTTTTTTTCCGTTTTACATGGTGGCATGCGTTGGACGGTTTTCAGAAAATTGACTTCCAAGCTAACGTATCTCTAGCCAGATCTTTGCTAACTCTTCTTTCTCTCAAATCCATCTTTATCACTTTTTCCCATGTTTTCTTTGGCCTTCCTCTACCAGCTGAACTTGACACCTCAACTGCTCTGCATCTACTAACCCAGTAGATGATATAGATTTACTGTGTATTTGGACATACGATTGAACATTCGAGCTACTGTGCCGCCAGAAGTTCCTTGATTACAAGATCAGCAAACTGGAAAGATTGCTGATAAAACTCAACATGTATATGCATGGCGCAATGTAAACAGCCCAACTTTTGCTATTCCTTCCAAAAATTAAAGATATAATTTTGCCTTTTCTCTGAAGGCATTATGCATTTAATATCTGGGGGATTACATATGATGAGGAGCTACTTATGAGGGCAATTATTTACTTGTGAAAAAACTGAATGTTGAAACAAAACAAAAATAATTTGTTCTGTGACTGATAGGGAACAGTTTATTGTCTGTGGTTTCTGTGGTGTGAAGATCTCACCTGTGATTGGTTACAACACAATAAACATTCCAGAAATATTTCAGGTGTTCATGCTTTTGTTAACACAGCTGTAGTTATAACATCACCTGAAATTCATACTGTTTCCTTAAGGTGCATTGATGAAACAAATGGCTTAGACTTATTCAGTGGTTTGGGGAAAGGACAATTCAACCCTAAGAAACTCTTAGTAAGTATTATAATTATATTATTTTTATATTTAAGAAATAAAACATGTTCTCTGTGCCTATTCATAGCCTGGTGAAAACTGAGGTGAACATTTGGGAGAATTCAAGAGCAGATTGATCAGTGAAAACTTGAGATAAAGTCAATTTGAGAATTCTCACAGACTTTGTCAAGGTTTTCACCACTCAGGCTATGAAGGCACAAAGAACAAAAAATGATGTTTTATTTCTTTTATAAATTAAATTATTATTTTCCAACTTAACAAAGAAAATGACAATATACAAAGAGCATATGCATACTTTAATTTCTTTCATGAAACTGTAAATTCTCACAACTTCATCGCTTCATAGTACTATAATTTGCCAGAGTCAGGTTTATCCAGGATTATGGATAAATTATGTGAGTTTTGAAAACAATATGTGACCATTCTGACATTTTGCTATATCAAAATTGACACTTTCTCGTGATGTACAATGCATGTGGCTAACTTAATTCATTCCTTTTGAAGTTGTAGTTTTTAAAGAACACTATATTATTGAATTTTACTAAAATAGATCCTTTGTCTTTGCTTTAAGGAGGTGATCGAGCTGCTGGAACCTACATCTTAACAAACTGAAATCTAACTGTCAATTCTGAAACTAAATTTGAAATTAACAATTATTGATAGCAACTTACATGTAATTAAATTCAGCCATTACTAATATCTGGAATATTTAATGTGGATTAATGCCAAATAACAAGCTGCTCTTTGTGTAAACACCTTAATTAAACTGCCATAAAACTTTAATCATTAAACAAAAACCTCTTAAGAATCTAACTTAATCCATAATTCCACAAAGAAGAGAAAGTTATTTACTTGTGGCTTTTGTAGTGTTAAACAGATTTAAGAGTCTTTGAATGCACAAAAATATAAATATTTAGGGTCTGAAAGAAAATCTAAACTTAAGATAATTTTGCTGCTGTAAATTATTGTCTATTTTGCAGAATCCATGATTTTGCTGTCACTGTACTGATTCAGGGTTTAAAATTAACTTTCATGCTAAGGAACCTATGGGCAGCCATCCTTAAAGTCTTAGGTGCCAAAGTGAAAAGGAAGTAGCTTTGTACATTATAAAATCATATGCAGTTTCTGTAGCTTAATTTTTTCAGACAAAGGTATGCATTTGTACTTGAAATCTAAGGTTGCCCACAGGCTATTTTTTGTCAAAAACATAGTTGCCAAACCCCTTTTACTTCAACCCAGGTGAACAAGTGCCTGTTAAATTTTAACCCTGGTGATTAGCAACATACAGCCAAAAAGTGTCATATAATTTCCTATGGTGTCTCTAGAGCTGAGATATAGTACATAATAGTGAGTTTGGGTTTACAGCCCATGATTATATTAATTAAGGGTAACTACAGTAGTACTAAAAGCCATGAAACTGTTTTGGAGAGAGAGGTGCAGTTGTTGAACTTCTTTTGTCTCCAAGAACAGGGAAGTGTGGTGGTGTCATACTCTTCTTGCGAGCTCCAGTAAGGTTTGGAAATCCCTAAAACAAAACAAAAAAATTATAGTTAATAGTGTGCATGCAAGAGCACGTACTTCACAACCCCAATCTAAGAGATCTTTTCAAAATTAATATTTTATTGCTATTTAGTGTTCTTCCAAATTGACCCAGAATGCTTGATCAATCCTGGTTTGGTAAACTACTCACTCACCCCTCCCAAGGACTAAGGTTGACTATGAACCTGTGGATGGGTAGGTGAGTAGTTTACCAGAAACCAGGATTGATCTGAACTTCCTGGGTTTAAGTGATCTTTGAAAAGTCAATGCCTACAAGAGGAACTGTGTTCATGGGATGGCTGTCAAAACATTTGCACAGTTGTGCACGTGCTGGGATGTTACTGTGATTTTTGGAAGGAAAGTTAAAAGACAGCTCATCACAGAATGATATTGCATTGAGTTAAAACTCCCCAGATTGAAAACATAGGTTCATGTGTTATCAGAAAATACTTAGAGACCGTAGAAATGTTAACAGTTTTTGGCCTCACAGTATATATGTTGCTCATTGTTTCCTGATTAGTCAGAAAACTCCAGCAATTACAAATGCATTATTTGACATTACAAATTACAAAGCAACTAGTTTACATAAGCAAAGACTGTAATTTTATTTATATATTTTTTATTATTGTTTATGAAATATAGACAATAAAGCAACAGAGATTGTGTGGTGAAAGTCTTAGGCTAGCATAATCCTTTTGCAGCAATTATCATCATCATCCTCATTTTCGTTTAATGTCCACATTTTTTTCATCTGGGATGGGGTTGGATGGATAATGACTGCTTTCCACATGTGTCCATCCTGCACCACATGCTCCTCCACTCCCATCAAGTTCATATCCTCTATCACACACTCCACTTTTTCCTAGGCCTTCCCACTGGACGTTGAGGACCCACCCCCCTCTGCCCTTTCCACATGTCCAAACCATCTAGGTCTTCTCTGCCTCAACTTAACAGAAAGGTCTTCAACTTCACACATCTTTGCCACGTCACTGCTAGACCTCCCATCTTGCCACCTAACTCCTGCCATGTATCTCAGCATCCTGCGATCATATCTGCGTAGAACAGCTTTCAGTCTGCTTGTCAATGCTAAGGTTTTTTGCTCCATTCAGTACAGCAGATCTCACACAAGCTTCATGTACCCTTCCCCTAGTCCTCAGTCCTATGCTGTGGTTCACCAATAAACTGGCTATTTCTTGCCATCTTCTCCATGCAGCTGTTACTCTCACTTACACTGCTCTCTCCACTCCTGCTCGACAGTTCAGCATATCTGCCAAGTATCAAAACTGTTCTACTTTAATTTATAGCAATTGTCTAGCCCACATTTCTTAACCTTTGGTGACTCTTAGTTTTTAATTTACGCTACTGGCTATGGCAATAACAAACAAACTACAGCCATTTTAATGCCCTATTCCCAGCTGAGCAATCTAACATTAATCAACTTTTACTGCTTATAACAATAAAAAGTCTTAGTTTTACCTCTACTGTACTTCAGAATGCAACAACTACTGTTAGTTAACTACAAAAAAATTTTATCCAAGAGAAGACTAAGACTGTATAGTATTCGACTTTTATTAACTACCATTATATTAAAATAGTAAGGGTAGTTAATAATAAAAGGAATACTTATATATATAGTCTTACAGGTTATCTAGTAGAGTGTGGAAAAAAGTGAAAAATAGTGCAGAAATGTTTTCCAAATAGTGCAGAAAAAAAGTCAAAAGTGCAGAAATGGTGCAATCTCTCCAATGCCCACTCTCCATCTCGCTGGATTCAAGACGTCCTCCTTCTCCAAACCAACACTCTTTCTCTTCTTCTACACTCAGGGAAAATTTTTTCCCACCTGTAGCGAGATTGAGAGTGGGAGTAGAAGAAATTAATATTGCTGGCAAAGTGGGGTAAATCCGGCCACCCTCATTTAGGGGGATAAAACCGGATCAAAACTGGATTGATGATGATGATGATGATGATGATGACTCATAGTAATAATTATTTTGTAGAATTTAAATTAATTTAAAATGCCAATCAAAATTGATTAATGCTATCTATAGTATTTAAAAAGAAATCACTTGCCCCATAAACTTGCGGAGTGCTTGTACTTCTATTTCTCCCAGTTTCCACCAAGACTGGTTGATGTTCGCTGAACATTCGATTGAAATTTGATTCTCTGTTTGACAGTTCCAATCGATATCTTCGGATTTCTCTTCTGAGTCTTTCAATCTCTTCATCTTTCTGTTAAACAGACATAGAATCAAATAAAGGATTTTTACAATTTCGAGTGTTTTAATTACAGCACAGAAATTTTCTATATTATTTTATTATGTATAAAAAAACCAACATTTTTTTATGGAACATTTTTGATAAAATGCAATAGTCAGAGCAGGAGATGAAGCTAAACGACAAAACATGGTTGGTTGGCATTTACCTTTACCTAAAACACATGGAAATGAAAAGAACATCAAAAATCACATATGGTAACACCTAAACCACACATCCATATGCAAATAAATATTTATTTAATAATATAACTTTTCCTGTCATCATTGGACGACCAAAGAAGACATGGAAGACACAAGTGAAGAAGGAGAGCAAGACTGTTGGTTTGGAGGAGGATGCCATGAATTGAGCGAGATGGAGAGTGGGAGTTTGAGAGACTGCTGTTAGAGTGGGGTAAATCTGGCCACCCCCAATTATTGGAATAAACCTGGATCAAAATTGGATTGAGGAAGAACTTTTACTTTATGTAAAGTAGTTCCAACTACTAGTACAGGTAGTAGATTTAACCTTTATCTTCTAGTTTTGATAACTTCTCACATTCACATTGCTCAAATCATTCATGAGATGTTTTTCAACAATTGAATATTACAAGTAATGTAACATTCCCTTTTTAGCTTTAAGTTTTGGCTCAAGCAAAGTTAGTTTAAACTTTAGTTTAAGGGCTACATGTCAGGGATTAATAACTTTCTAAAAACTGGTCAGGATTGATTTTTTCAAATTTAGGACAGAAGGAAACAGTGGTTCAGATGGCAAAAGCGAATGGAGTGAGATGGTACAGGCATGTGTTGAGGAGGGATGATGGGCATGTTTTGAGAAAAGTGTTGGGGTTTGAAATAAAGGAAAAGAGGAAGCGAGGACGACCGAGGAAGACATGAAAAATGCAAGTGGAGAAGGAGAGCAAGAGTATTGGTTTGAAGAAGGAGGATGCATTGAAGGGAGCGAATGGAGAGTGGGAGTTGGAGAGATTGCTGCCAGAGTGGGGTAAATTTGGCCACCCCCATTTACGGGGATAAACCCGGATCAAAATTGGAATTAGGACAAAAACAAAACAGGGTTTTTTTTTGTTACTCAGCCAACTAGGTCTGTAATTATCAACTAGGTCTTAAGGACAAACATGAAACAAAAAAATTTTGATTTTATGTCCATGGAGCAAACAGGTCAAATTGTTGATGTACCAAACTTGTAACTAATTGGAAAATTTGAAATGTTCACATTAACATATACTTGATTGAAATGTATTTATTTGGGAAGGAATAAAGTTAAAAGTTGTCGTTTATGTTTTAAGAATCTACATATTTTTTCATCTTTAGGTGATAATTTAATGTGTATATATCAGTTGTGGGTTTTTGTATGTATAAAATGTCCTTACCCTTCTAATGGTGATGGCAAAAGAAAAATTCGATTAAGATTTTTGTTCATGATGTAATTTACATTTTAAATATTGGAAAAATCACTTCCAGATTCACCTTAATGAGTGATGGGAGACTGGTAACTACCATATAATTTTCTGGTTCATGATGTCGTCTGCAGAAGCAGAAGTTGGTAGTGGTAGTCCACAGTCCTGTTTCTGTATATAATCTGTTGAATTTATATGTAGCTACAACACACCTAGCTACCACATTTTACAAGAAAATGGAACAGATATATAAAAACAGGACAGGTCTCTTGCTACTACGAAATTCTCCTTTTGATGTCACGAACCAGAAAATGTCAGTGGTAGTTATTACCTTCCATCACTTGGTCAAGGTGAAACCAGGAGTGATTTTTCAAAACTTTAAATGTAAATTACACCATGGAAAAAATCATAATTGAATGTTCTTGTGCCATCACCAGTAGATATATACACTTCAGTAGGTATAGCCAATCAAAGAAAGATTAATATTAGTTCAACCAAGCCCATATATAGCAATGACTGGAGAGGTAACCCATTTCTTTAGCTGTTATGTAAAGCTATATAAAACCTACATCATATATTGGAGTGTTTTTAGGCACATCTGGGTGAGCTCGGCTTTCTTTCCTCTGTCTATTGTGTTCCTTAATAATCTGTTGTAAATGATTTTCCAATTCTTTCACTTGATTTGCCAGCTCTTGTTTTTTTTGATTAAGTTGTTTATTTTTCAGTTCAAGTTTAGCAATTAAAAACTCACTTTCTTCTTTTGAATTTGAGAGTTCTGTAACTGTCTTGTTCAATTGCTCAATTTCAGACTGCCAGTCGACATTATATCCATTATGCAAATCTTTTTTTAATTCTTCATTTTTCTTAAGTTCCAATTCAAGTTCTTCAATTTTTACTTGTTTTTCTTTATTTTGAGATTGGCATTTCTTTATTTTTTGAAGCTTTGCTGATAGATTTTCATTTAAAGCATAATTTTCTTTCTTCAACTGTTCAATTTCAAATGTCATGGTGCCACTTTGACCATTCAAACGTTCTTTTAGGACTGCAATTTCATTCTTTGCAACAACCATTAGCTGGCTCTTTTCTTCTAGTTCATTAGTTAAAGTTTGTTCGTTGTCCTGGATTTGAACAATTTGTTGTCTTAGTTTTTCACATTCCACAGTTTTTAGGTCGTATAGTACTTTAAATTTTTCTAGTTCGTTTAGCTGTCCCTCTAACCAGCCAATTTTCCCATCTAAATTTTTCTGTAAGTTACTGAGCTCATTTTCATAAACGGTTTTCCAGGCCTCTATCTCGACTTCTCTCTCGTGGTTTCTTGTAAACAGCAAATGAACAACCATAGTCAATTCTGAAATTTTTCTTGAAAGTTTCGACTTTATGACTGAGTCTTTTCCTCTTGCCGGCTTTTCTCTCTCCAAGTTTCGTGCCATCTTATACATGGATCCACGGTATTGTCGAAGTTGATTGATAATATAATAAATTCAAATATATAACTTTAAGGCCTTTGGAATCACCAGCAAATGTAAACATCTATCACAGAATGCTAGAAAATGTTGAAAATCAAACACAGTTTTAGCCATCGCTAAAAATAAGCAAGTGCCCTTGCAAAGCGTTACGTTACTTTAAACTGGGAGAGTTAATCAGGCAGCCATTGACCAACTCGATGATCATGGGTTAGTTCCGGCCTTGCAAACCAAAACTGCACATGACTTTGTGTCTTGTTGTTATTTGAGGCCCAAAGCTTGAAACACTTGCGTCTTAAATTCCGGAGACGTCTTTGATTAACAGAAATCAAAACGAAAACTCACAACAAATAGCAGGTATAAGCGACTTGATTTCATTCTATGCCAATAGTAACTGTTTCTCTGACCTCCCATCGCAGTTGTTGCTAGGCCCACCCAGTCAATTATAAGCTACAAGAATTCAATAACATTCAGCAATTTGCATAACAATACATTGTTTTTCCCAAAACTGTACATACATTGTGTAAACTTCTAAATTTAAGTTTTACAACATAATTTTCTTGCAGCGAACAATCAACGAATTTCGGATAGCATTTCTCCCCAAATTTTTAGAAAGGTCTAAATTAGAGGTCAGTGGTTGTTGATTTATTTGGAGACTGGTAAGGAGAACCACAAAAGTAGCATACACCAAGTGTCAGCTTCAAAATTTGAAAAATGGCGGACACAATTGTAAGCTTTGCAAACATGGCATAATTTCCACACGTTCATCGCCACTCTGAATTCCCAAACACTTTTCAACAGAAATGTGTTAAAGAGTTAGATATGAAGAAATGGGACTAAATGATCAGATTTTGGTTGTTGTTTCTGTTCTTGAAGGTAAGTTCAAGATACAACACAGATTCTTCCACTCCACACACAGGCCACTTGACTTGGGTTTGTACAGCTTTTAAAAGCACCTGACATTAATTACAGCTTAACTGTCTAAAAGTGTTATATAAAAACGATTTAGAAATACGTGAAACAGGAAATATAAGTGGTAGAAACTGACGTTTCGGTGCATCTTGCTCCATTAACAAGGTACGTTGCATAATCAATGATCAAAAGCGGTTTGTGGAGAGGCTAAGTTGAAACGACTTTGCACAAAAGAGTGCCAAGCTAATTAGTAAATAACATGAATACTTAAGCACGAAGAGTTTGATTCATGCTCTTAGCTTGGAACATTTTTATGAAAATTCTCTTCAACTTAGCCTACCTCTAAAGTTTTTAAATTATTTGTAGATCTCAAAAGATGTTTGGTTTACAATTAAGAAATTAAGTCTCAATATTTAGAGATTTAGTCTCGGTACAGTATTTTAGTCAGGCATGCTGTACTTACAATTTTACAGGAAGAAGATTTCCAAGGCGAGCACGGCATAAAATACTTGTAGAGACAAAGTTTGATGGTGAGACATTATCCACAGACCCAATAGACCATGTAGAGAATCCAGACTTTACCACAGAACTTGCCTGGGAGCTAAACAAGAAATCCTTACACCAACATCGCTTGCAAAGGACCCCAGTTAAAGTACAGGTACTGAGTACAAAGACAGAGCCTAGTGATTAGTTGATTGATAATGATTCATTGCAGATCTTTTGCTATTCCCAAACTAATATTTCAACCAATCCTGAGAATGATAGGTTTGCCAAATGCCAGTGAACCATGTCTGTGTAAAGTACAGTTAATAGATAGCCCAAACATGCCAGTGATTAACTTGAAGCAACTACATTTGTAGAATGAAACCCCTGGACCTGACTGTTAAATCTAGTTAATAAAATCCAATACCAATGGCGTGTGACCCAAATTTATTCAGATGTTGCAAAAATGCTAGGCAGCCTTTTTATTTTTTATATAATCAATAGTTTCAGTAAGAACAAAGAAATAGGATTACTAAAATTAAACTTTTATTAATAGTCTAAAATTATTATTTATGTTTAACAGAGATGTTAACATGCTCTACATGTTAAAAAGTTTGATTGTGCATTTAATTAGACAACTACAGCTGTTCTATTATAGAATGTGTTAAATTGCTCTTTATTGATATTCTGACAATATTTAATGCTTTTCAATGACGTTAAGCTGTAAATAAATGATTTTTTTGTTGATTTAGTGTTACGCAGTTGATCTGTTGACATCTGTTAGAGAACCTGTTGGTTACGTTATTTTGGATTTGAGATCAGCACAGCAACAGCCAGTGGTGAGAGAAATTTGTTGTAACCAGTAACAATTGCTAAGAGTAATAAAATAATGTATACTTCTACTTAGAATGCTTCAGTTTTATTCTCAGTCACTTGTGCTACTAAGACCATTTGTTATTAATTTCTTTCAATCATCTGGCCGTCCTAGACAGGTTATTGATTACAGCTTGTGGATGCTAAACTTTGCTAAAGCACTTGTCCATAGAAATATTAAGTAGATTTTAACTAAACTAACTAAACTAAAAAAACTAAATCCTTTACGAGCTGAGTGGCCCATGGAGCGGGCGCTTATCTCCCGTTTCTGTAGTGTTAAGCAGATGAGAGTCTTTGACTCCCCCTGGATGGGA
>JANCMA020322653.1:0-11860 GCA_024336925.2 Zoanthus solanderi | reverse complement strand
TGTAAAAGGAAATTTAACTATTTGCAAACTAATTCAAGTTTAATGTATCCACGACTCATTCACAGTTCCCTTTGATTAATTTGGCGGGCTTTTTGGCGCACGTCTAGCAATTTTCCCGCCATTTAGATATATAAGTTTGAAGTTTGGGTTTCTTGTGAAGCAGTTTTTTGGACATTTTTGATCAGTTTTTCTGTATGATTTTTTAAAATGGAATTCAATCCTTTACCAGATTTAGTGAATACCGGATTTACAATTGTTGAAATTGGTTTGTTTTATGGTGGCGAACATTTGGGAGCGAGACTGCAGATTCCTGACTTGTTTTGACAAGATCACTTCAAGATGGCGATTCATTACCTACTTAATCAGGGATGACAACGAGTGAAAACACTTCAAATACTGGTTGAGTTCTTCTGATGTTTTATTAAAACATTGAGCTTACTTCCCAAAGAACATGCTGATAAATTCTGAAACAAGGTATTTGCTACATTTGTCAGTTTACGAATTAATTTCAGCTTTTGACAAATTTTCGGTGAATGCTTCGCTACTTGCTTCTGAAAATTATCTTCTTCGAGTTAATTTTTAAAAGTTATATCTTTTTAAAATCTTTCTTCATGGACAACTTCTTATGATTTCTATTTTCCTCTATTTGAACTTAATATGCCATTTTAGTTATGTACTTATTTAATTTTTAAAAACATTTTTGTTTGTTCAAACTTGACTCTTGCTTCAAGTTCAAGATTTAAGTCATTTATCGTGCTTTGCAATGCAGTGAACTCAGGTTGCTTATTAAAAGGGTTAACGACTTTCAGTTTGTAGTTTGTTTACATATACACCCACTTGCTAACAACACAATGTACTCGAAATATTTCATAATAAACTCGGCTTTCGCCTCGCTCGTTCATTATTCAGATTTCTCGTTCATTGTGTCGCCAGAGCGTTGGTGTATTATAAACAAACCTCTTACTTCCAGTCATTAACCCTTAAATATTGCCCTGCCGAGTTAGAAAACGATTGAAAGTCATTTAATGGCAAAAATTGTGTTGAGAACGCAACTGGTTGACTCGATAACGATCAATAACCCTCCGTCCTTGTCTCTCCTTATAGCTGGGAAGGGAGAGATTTTGTAAAAATCGCTAAAATGGCTTGAAATCGCCACTGAAGTTAAAAGACGACATCAACAACACTTCATGTACATGAAATATTCTTTTTATTCGTTTATTCTATTCTCGAAGCTTGTATGGGTTTCCTGTGGCGAAGGGGCACAAAAAGTGCAGTGCCAGTGGGAAAGCCAAGAAAAAGCCAGGTACTGGACAAGACCTGGTAGGACTTCCCTGTGATGGGATAATTTTGTCAGTGGTGTTATGCCTTATGGTGGCCGATGAGTGGCGCGAGAATTTCAGAATGAGCAGGAGTAGTTTTTATAAGCATTGTCATTTGATAAAACCACTGACTAAAATAGAAAAGTCGTCCTATTTGGTGAGTATCGTGGAAACAGAGCGAAAAATTAATCCGGATCCGTGGAAACGTAGCTTAAGTCAGCAACAAAATACAATAGGACAATCGTACGTACTTAAATCAGAAGATTTCCTCGGTATAAGTTTTTCTTTTCAATGTTTAGAAAGTGAAAATTGTTGTTAGATCAAGCGCCAGTTTCGTTGAGGTCGTAAGGTCCAACTCAACAGTGCAACATCTCACACTGAGTATAAAGCATATATTCCTAAGAGAGATCGACATGGTTTGTGCCGCTACGCCAAGACGTAAATTAAACGACGATCTTTGTCAGTTTTCTCGCTTTTAAAAAACTGCTAAGCATAGAAATCCGAGTTCACGCAGTTTTGCGCCTAGTCACCATCAAGAAAAGCCATTGATCACTGATTTTCCAGCACATGTCACAAATAGCAGCTTTTAACGTGATCAGACGATAGAAAGAACCGCAACGTCTAATTGGCTATTCGATACAATTCTAATTGTTCTTAACTGTACTCTGATTGGTCGATAAATTTAACCTTTGTATATAAACACTGCTTCGTTTAAGTGTCATGCGCAACAACAGTCGGCCTTGTACTATACGGGTATTTCCACTGTAGTGACCGAGGGTTTGGTTTGGTTGAACAAGGAAGAGTGCAAAGTTTGAAGTGTTGTAGGAAAAACGTATTGGAATAATGACGGAATACAAACTGGTCGTTGTCGGAGGTATACACCTTGTTACCTATTCTGTATGTACTAGGTTTTATTTTCGTTTCGAGATTAAATGTTCTAAGGTCGATTTTGCCTTTCGATCTACAGCCGGAGGTGTTGGTAAAAGTGCCCTTACTATCCAACTTATTCAAAATCAGTAAGTGATTTGAACTTTTAAGTGAGAAAGTAATTTGGGCTTAACGTGTTTTAACACATCAGAACAGTGCAAAGTTCTGCAATCGCAGTCTTGGGCGAAATATTGTAAAGAGAGTTATGGCAGATTAACGTAGTTTTATATAGATTGAATTCATCGATACTTCGATAAGGTGTGTTGGTTGCGATTTCTCTTAAGAAGTACCATGAACTATTTTTTTCATTTATGTTTATATGAATATCTAAACGCTTTGTGCAAGCAAGACTCAAATCTGTGAAATTTGATTCGGTGCCTTATCCGACTCTGTTTATCCGACTTTGTTGAGTGGAATAGATGAAATCGCTTGTTGCGGTTGTTTTTTTGTTCCTGTGTATCGCACAACCTTCTGCTGCAAACTTTTAGCCAGCTCATCTCAAATTTAGTTGGAACAAAACTACCTTACTCCTTTAAGTTTGGAACTAGTGTTGAGGAAGTGGAACAAACGAATTTTTTCGTTAGAGCTGCGCCAGAATTACCGCGGGGTAAAAGTTTGCATTGAAACCTGCCCACATGTCGACAGCGCATTGCTTCTAATAAAATTGCTGAAGGTTATCGGATGAATGTCACTTGTTTGGATTTTCATAAGAGAGATAGGTACATATTGCAAAACACATTATAGGACAATTGTGCAACCTTCCTGGTTGCGAACCTCGTATTGTGAATTGGATATGGCTTGTTTTGGTCCCCCCAAACCAGTCTGATATTGGGCTGGGTCAGTTGATGGGTGTGGGCTTCGTTAGATACTGCAGTTAAGTAAGGGTTTTTGGACAACATTCAGAGGTTACTTTTTGAAGCTTCTTTTTTAGTTTGGTTTTTTTATGGCTGTATTTTTTTGAAGAGGCAACCAAAATTCATTGCTTGTAATAATTTTTAAATATCCCCTAGTTTTGTTGCACTAGTTATGTTTTTACTCCAACCGAGTGTCTTTGTTAACTAAATATCAATTATGATTTTCCTTGCAGCTTTGTTGATGAATATGACCCTACAATAGGTAAGCATCAGTTTATTAGTTGTAGTTGTACAAAGATAATATTATACTTGCATTTAAAGCTGACTATGCAAAATGGAAAGAGCTGGTGGATCAGAATGCAAACTGCTAGGGGTTTCCCTTGAGGTTTCTGGATTTGTCTTGGGTGATCCCTGAGTCAAATCCACCACGCTTCGTAAATAGCCAACTGGTTTGCCTCCAATCACTTGTAGTTTTTAATTGTGTCATGCATGTGTTTATCAAAATCTGAGAAATTAGCTTCACAGCTACTCCAACATCTGAGTATAAATAAAGTTATTTATTTTATTATTTTTTTATGTTGTCACACTTGTCAAGCAATTATTACCTACATTTGTCTGGTGATAAAAGAGATTGATTATATTATTTGCAATTGTTAAACCTTTTTCAAATTTCAGTATCATAATTCATAGATTTAAAGAAATTATTTTAGCACTGTTCTGGAGAATTTATTATTTGATAAGTTGAATTAAGTATTTCTGTATTTCAGTTGTCTTGCAACTTTGCTTTTTGTGAGTTTTATTTAAAAATATATAAGTATGAAATTTGGACTCTCAATTTTGTTTGCAAATCAAATATGAACATTCCAAATTGGGAGATAGAGGGCAAAGTAACAATCTTAAAGCAGCTTGGAGGGTTGAGAGTCCTGATGTACAGTAGTACCCTACTCCAGAAAAACAACCCACCCCAGTTTGTCCAGGAAACCCAAGAATGAAAAGGAGGGGAAAAACAACACAAAATTTTACAACACAAGAGAAATTAATACAGCATGAGAGGTGATGATGCAAAATGAACAAGCCAGCCCAGCCAGTGTCAACTTGAGCAAGTTGAGACCACAACAAGTGCAAGCCAGGACAAAGAGATTGCTAATTAGTGATTATATTATGGAATAGAGCTAGAGATACTCTTTAGCCTTCATGTCCAGTGCATTGTTTAGTTTGTTAGAATACATGATATTATAGTAAACTGCATGTTTTAGGTTTTGAAGAGATTGAAATATTTTGCTACAGTTTTACAGAACAAACTTAGTTCTTACTATTATATAAACTGTGGACTATATTTCCTAAAAAAGGTGGAGATGTAGTGTATGCATAGGACCTGGAAATGAACTTGTACTTGTATTGTGTTGTATGCTGGGTTAGAAAAAAAGTGTTAATAATAAATTATGCAAATAATGTTAGTGTTATGGCGGTTGTTCAAAACCATACTGTTTATTTGAGCTATTAAAGTATTATTAGCATCATACGTTTTAATTACAAATCATCAACTATTGCCAGTGATTATAGTATAAATTCAATGACCTGCTCCCAGTTGTTCAAAGGCTGATTGACCTTTAGTTAATACTTTAGATGGTTAACCTAATTTTCTACCAAACTGTTATTTTTTTCTTCTGCTGAAAAAGGTAGATAAATTATGTCTATTAAGTAAACTTATTGTGGTGTATAATTTCACTTGTTATTTACAAATTTACAACTCAACTACAACCTTTTTCAACAGAGGATTCGTATAGGAAACAAGTGGTCATTGATGGAGAAACATGTTTACTGGTAAGTTATAATGTTTGGTCATGATTTATCTCAAGTTTTGTTTTTTCCTTGGTATTTATGTTCAAATACTGTTTATTTCCTTGATACAGTTTGTTTTGGGGAGTTGTGGCTGTACAGTAGCAAGCCTTTTGCTGAGAGATGTGCAATCGCTTGCACATGACTCTACACACTTGTAAATGCCTTGAAGCAAGCAATTCAATGCACTCCTAAAACATCGAATATTTACAAAATATTATAATTATCTAAAAAAAAGATTTTGACTCGTTAAAAAAAGGGCTTCAAACAATCACTGTTTCAAGATCAATGTGGCTCTTCCAATAAAATATTTTAGAATTAAAACAAAATTCAAAAGTCACATTCTTTAACATTTTTATCAACACTTCCGCTGAAAATGTATTTTTCTCCAAATATTTATCAAAAATGCAAAAAAGTGTGGAAAAATGAAGAAAGTGTGAAATAGTCTTTCAGTTGTGTTATATACCTTCTATATAATTTGTCAAAAGTGGAAAACTATGAAAACTTGCAAAATTCAGATTAAACCAGGAGCAATACATTTTTTGAGATGTGCTTAAAAGTTTTATTATAAAAATTATCATTCCTTTATAAGGATATTTTGGATACAGCTGGGCAGGAGGAGTACAGTGCCATGAGAGATCAGTACATGAGGACCGGTGAAGGATTTCTTTGTGTATTTGCTGTAAATAATAGAAAATCGTTTGAAGATATTGCACAGTATAGAGAACAGGTAAGAGTTTCTTGTGAAGCAGAATTAAGCATCCATACTTAAATAGGAACTTGAAATGAGGTAATACAGTTTTCTTTCAGTTTTAGATAGCATTGTTTGTAATCACTGTAAGTGTTATAAGGATAGCATTCATACTCAAGTTGCCATGCTCAACTTTGATTCAAAGTTAAATCTCAAAATCCCACCCCCATCTTTGTTAATGTTGAGCAGGGCATTCAGAAAAACTCTGTCGTTTTGCAGTAAAAAAATTAATGTACTCTCTGATTCACCTATATTGTTGTTTTTTCCATATTACATGTTTTAAACTTTGTGCATGTGTTTGACTCTTTATTTTCTTGTTGCGTACAGCAAAGGAGAACAGATACTAATCTTACTGTTGCTCATGGGCTAAGGCTTGATGCTGTGTGCTTTTGAGAGATTTTCATCTGGCCGGCTGACTATCACAAATGCATTGACTTCATGAGAGCGTGGTGAATTGATAACTAAGTCAGCTTGACAGCAAAATGTACTGCACTCGAGGGTGAAATTTTGATCAAGATTTCTTTGCTTGAACTCCCAGCAAATGTAATTGAACAGCTATTTATTACAACACTCAACAGAAAATTTATTTCGATTGCCAAAACGCAATCAGAACAGAAAATTTTACTGGACTTGGTGGCAAATTTTAATCAAAATTTTGCCTGTAGGTATTTGCTTGGACTCCCAGCGAATTTAGTTGAAGTCGCTGAGCTTATTTATCACAATAGAAAATTTTACTGGACCCGGTGGTAAATTTTGATCAAGATTTTGCCTGTAGGTCTTTGCTTGGACTCCCACCGAATTCAGTTGAAGTCGCTGAGCTTCTTTATCACAACAAAATTTTTCTGGACTCGGTGGCGAATTTTTATCAAGATTTTGCCTGTCAGTCTTTGTGTGGACTCCTAGCAAACTCAATTGAACAGCTATTTATTACAATAGAAAATTTTACTGGACTCGATGATGCATTTTGATCAAAATTTTGCCTGTAGGTCTTTGCTTGGACTCCCATTGAATTTGGTTGAATAGCTTGTTTATCATAAAAAAATTTTTACTGGACTCGATGGCAAATTTTGATCAAAATTTTGCCTGTTGGTCTTTGCTTCCACTCCCAGCAAATTTTTAAAATTGAAAATGTTTTAGCAGTCAATCTTGTGTTGAAATCAGC
The DNA here is from genome assembly GCA_024336925.2 of Zoanthus solanderi. Taxonomy (NCBI): domain Eukaryota; kingdom Metazoa; phylum Cnidaria; class Anthozoa; order Zoantharia; family Zoanthidae; genus Zoanthus; species Zoanthus solanderi. Next base: position 5,008 of record JANCMA020322653.1, on the reverse strand, counting down.
CACTAGCATGTAGCAGATTGCTTGCAGACAAAGTTACTGTCAGTAGAAACTTGTTATCTGGCAGGGTGGCAATTTAGCATGTAGATGTAGGACTCCATAGCCATTTTGTGTCCCTTGTTGTTTCATCCCTCAAGTAAGAAAGAATTGCATGTGTTGTTCGTTCATTCACTGATCAAAATGAAAATATCTAAATAAGTTTTGTTATAATATGTTTATGGCCTTTAAATATTCAAGAAGTAAGTTCTAAAGGTGAAAGAATAAGAAAAATGTTTTTCTTCGTTTGGAAAAGATTAATTGTAAATGTTGTGTTAGTGAAAAACAAGGTATCACTGTAAGTGTAAATTTATCAAGAAAAATATCTAATATTTCATTTTTTTTGTACGATATTATTTATGATCTGTTATACTTTCATAGAATGAATAGTAGAGGTGAAGAAAAAAAGAAGACTAATATATTTTTCAGAGGAAGACTATTAGTGAGCAAAAAAGGTTGACTGGACATAGCATTGAATCAAACTGGGGACAGTAAAGCTTGTTGATACACAGGCAACCCCAGCTATCTTTGTATAGGAATGGACATATACAATCAGTAGAGTTAAAGTTTCTGTACTTCAGTTGAAAAATGTTTGTTCTCAGCTTCTTACAAGCGATTAAAAATCGAATGGACTTCACTAATCTGTGATTACTTCTAGTTGCTATAGTATATGCTTTGCTTAGCTAGTTTTTGTTTCTAAAGAGTTAAGAAATACAAGAAATAACTTGACTTTTAGATTTATGATGCTTGTTATAAATACAGTATACCATCTTGCCATGCATATGATAATGTTCAGTGAATAATTTAAATCTTCCCTCATAAAATGTCAAATTGACATTAATTGTGGCAGTTTGAGTGTGGATGTTCTTCTTCCCCTAAGATTTTGTACATACTGTAAAACAAGCCTAAAAAAGAAAGTTACTCCTAACTAGCAAACCAAAGTCATTCTTTTGATTCTTGAGACCAAGTTTGTAATATGTGTAAACAATGATGCTTATTGCTACAAATGGTCCTTGAGGTTATGTATGCAATAGCAAACATGAAACCTTCCAGGCTTCAGTAGGATTCGAACGTACCTGTTACCTCTGCAATACCGGCACAATGCACCATCAACTGAGCTATGAAGCCTATACTCAGACATTCCATCATAATTTTGAGATTTGAGCCAAAATTAATTGGGTGAAGAGAATTCTAGATCAGAATGTAAAATTGCATCAAATTCAAAATCATGATAAATTTATCTGGTTAACTTTACAGTATATTAAATTTATGTTATAACAATATTTATTGTTTTAAATGGTTTAATGGAGCCGATACCAATTGTAGAATTGCACGCAATTTAGGTATCCTGCTGATGAACGGTAACTATTTTGCTATTTATTGTCAGCAACATTTTAGTTATGTCTGTTCAGATACCTTTTGAATATAGTTTTTTGTTAGATTGTTAGAGTCACTTTTGGTTTTAATGGTGATACGTTTTTCCATTTTGGGGTTGCAAGTTAATACCTTTCACCACAGGCTATGTAGTCTAATATTACCAATAATTCCCTTATCCATTTAAAACCTGTTTCATATAGTACCTGAAAATGTCTTGTTGTTTGAACCACTACTAATTAGTAAAATATTAATTTATTTTGTCATTTCTGAATTAGATAGACAAAGTTTGTTTCTGAAACTTTAAAACTCCACAAAAATGTAAGTGTTTAATTAAAAACTTCACCAAAAAGAAGAGTTTTCATCTGACTGTGTGACTATCAATTTTTCAGATAAAGAGAGTAAAAGATGCAGATGAAGTGCCCATGGTTTGTAAGTGTCAAACATTATGATCTTTAGATATTTTGCACCATTGCTATGTACAGTACATGTCTAACTTCTTTGGGTTTAAATGAAGGGAAAGGTTAAATTATTTTACTGCAGGCTATAAGCCTTCCTCTAATCCAGTTTCCCTTATTTTCTGTTTTCTTAATCCAATCCAATCCAGTTTCGATCTGGGTTTATCCCCGTAAACAGATTTACTCCACTATAACAGCAATCTCTCCAACTCCCACTCTCCATCTTGCTCGATTCATGGCATCCTCCTCCAAACCAACACTCTTGCTCTCCTTCTCCACTTGCGTCTTCCACATCTTCTTTGGAGGTCCTCATTTCCTCTTGCCCTTCACTTCAAACTATCAAATTATCCCTCCTCAACACATGCCAGTACCATCTCACTCCATTCACCTTTGCCATCTGAACCACTGTTTCCTTCAATCCCACATCTCTATTAGGTTCTCTGTCCTCTTTTTCTCCATGAATTTTCTTAATAATATTATTCCATAATTAACACTAGATATTTTCGCAGAACGTTGTAAATTTAATAAACAAGGAATGTACAATCCAACTAGATTGTAATCTGGTGTGTTCAGTCAGGGTCCCTAGCCTTTTATAATGTAACTATTATTATTTATTAAGGGTTAAAGATTGGTGTTAGTGGTTTGTTTACAAATACAGCACGCCTTGGCGATATAATTAACTATAATATAGAATTACATACTGATGTGTGTGGTTTGTTTACAAATACACACACATGCTGGCCACATAATGAACAACAATTAAGGTTAGTGATTGATGTGAATGGTTTGTTTACAAATACACGCACGCGCTGGCCACATAATGAACAACAGTTAAGGGTTAGAGACTGATGTGAGTGGTTTGTTTACAAATACATGCACATGCTGGCCACATAATGAACAACAATTAAAGGGTTAGTGACTGATGTGAGTGGTTTGTTTACAAATACATGCACATGCTGGCCACATAATGAACAACAATTAAGGTTAGTGATTGATGTGAGTGGTTTGTTTACAAATACACACACGTGCTGGCCACATGTAATGAACAACAGTTAAGGGTTAGAGACTGATGTGAGTGGTTTGTTTACAAATACACGCACGCACTGGCCACATAATGAACAACAGTTAAGGGTTAGAGACTGATGTGAGTGGTTTGTTTATAAATACATGCACACACTGGCCACATAATGAACAACAATTGAAGGGTTAGTGACTGATGAGAGTGGTTTGTTTATAAATACACGCACACGCTGGCCACATATTGAACAACAATTGAAGGGTTAGTGACTGATGTGAGTGATTTGTTTATAAATACACGCATGCGCTGGCCAAGTAATGAACAACAATTGAAGTGTTAGTGACTGATGTGAGTGGTTTGTTTATAAATACACGCACACGCTGGCCACATAATGAACAACAATTGAAGAGTTAGTGACTGATGTGAATGGTTTTTTTACAAATACACACACACGCTGGCCAAGTAATGAACAACAATTGAAGGGTAAGTGACTGATGTGAGTGGTTTGTTTACAAATACATGCACATGCATGCTGGCAACACAATGAATGAGAAATTTTAGTAATGCTTGAGGCCAAGCTTTATAAGCTTGCTTTATAAACAATTTTGAGTTCATTGTGTTTCCAGTAAGTGCATATATTTGTAAACAAAACATCAACTGAAAGTCTCTAACCTTTAATATGCAATCTGAGTTCACTGCATTACAGGGCGCATTACATGACTTAATGAACGTGAAGGAAGTTTGAACAAATAAAATTTTTTAACATAAATAAGTACCTAATTAAAATGGCATAAGTTCAAACAGAATAGAATAGAAATCACAAAAAGCTGTACATGAAGAAAGATTAAAAATAGGACTTTCAGAAATTAATGCAAACAAGAAATTTAGGTGCAAATAGCGAAGCATTCAATGAAATATCAGAAGCTGTAACTTGAACTAAAAATAGTTAACAAAATAATTATCATGTTTTTATTAGAATTCATCAGCAGTTCTTTGAGAAACTTAAGTTCAGTAATTTATTAAAGGATTTGAAGAACTCAACCAGTATTTGAAGTATTTTCACACATCAGTGATACAGTAGGTTCTTTGATTAAGTAAACACCAACATCTTGTCAATATAAGTCAGGAATCTGAATATTTTTGCTGCTTGTGTTTGCCACCATAAAACAAACCAGTTTCAGTGATTGTAAATCCCATGTTCATTAAATCTGTCAAAGGGTTGAATAAAAAATTTCCATTTTTAAAAATCTAACAGAAAAATGGAACACACATAATTATTTCAAAAGTGCTGCACCACAAGAAACCCAGTGTGTGTCAAAAGGCCTGCCAAATTACTTGAGTATATACCCTTGCAAAATAATGACAACTTTTGCTGGGGTAAAAGCTTTTAAAAGTTGTTTTGACTCCCAAATTCAGTGATTTGAATTTATCGAAAAATTGGCCATTTTCAAGCCATTGATTATATACAATAGATTAAACAAATTAATTAACAGTTGGGGCCGAACCTGCAGATACATCAAAATCATGTGTTCAATTCTGACCAACTGCACATGCAGGTTCTTTACAGTGAACCAAGGTTGCATATTAAAATATTTTATACAGTAAAGTGATGACTGTAGACTATATTAAAGTTATTATATTATGTAAAAACGTTTATAAAAACTTAAAATCTAAGTATACATCAACATGGCTGATTGAAATAGACTGGTGAAGTGTGACATTACAAAAACTAAAATTTGTGAACTTATGGGATTTGTTGAGATCAACCAAGTGATCAAAACTAAAAATACACACATGTATCCTTGCTAAAAGTTAGCATGTCAGTGCAAATTGTCAGTGAGATATTACCACTGTGACTCCATACAAATCATTCTAAAATGGTTTGGTTCTTAATGGTAGGAACCAAGCAAAAGAACTTGTGTGGGGTCATCAGGACATAACCGTGACAATATGTCATCACTGATTGGTGGCATTTGCCATCTTTAATCTTTCTGAATATTAAAAGCAAATTAGTGATTTCACAAATCAAACTTTTGTCATGTCATCACTTAGGTACTCTGTTACGATCTCCATTCCATTAAACTTAAAAAATCTAAAACTCAGGGTAAAAAGACTGAGTGTATAT
>JANCMA020322553.1:0-11864 GCA_024336925.2 Zoanthus solanderi | reverse complement strand
GACCGTGTGGTCATCTTCAGTAATTACTAGAAATTAGCATACGTTTGCTAGTATTATAAAAGTTTGGCAGGTTAGAAAACATAACATTTCAAAAAGACCTTAAATTATATAATGAAGAATTTTAGCACTATAAATAATAATGGACATAAAAGTAGAGTACAAATACCAAATACCCGATCCTTGACTCTTCAGTTTTATAAACAGAGTTCCTGCAGCACTTCACTTTCCTGCTAGTAATTATTTATTAAATAATTGTCCTACTGTATGAAGTAAAATAATACCTGTTTTCTTTGCAAAGCTTCTTTAAGAAGTCTAACCACATCATGACCTTCAACTCCATCAGCAGTAAACCCCTTAGTCCATCTGATAAGTAGACCAGAAATCAAACTTTTTTGATCCACCGGAAATGAAAAAGTAAATCCCAACGGCAAAGCTCTGTGACCGATGTGCGGCCGCCTTTTAACAAAGTCATCAAGACAGCATGCAATGTGGTCGAACAATATCTCGGCGTTACTGGTCATGTGATCTTCTGTCAAGGGATGAACTTCTGAATCTTTCTCTGATTGGTTGCCTGCTATTTGTATCAGTAAAACCCTGAAGTTGCTACCTCCCAGATCCAGCGCTAGAAAGTTCCCGGACTCTGAACCATCAGGCATTGCGCGTACGAATGTAGGCAACATTTTTACCGAGCTTTGTGCTCTAATGTTTGCATCCGCTGACAAGCCATTATCGAAGTCCTTTCTCAGTAGCTTTATAACCTCCTCTAGAGTTTGCTTTGGAGTGTCGAATCGACTTAAAATGCTTTTTAACTGGATGAGAAAAAAGTGTAATATTTCAGTGACATAAATGATAAACTCAGTCTTACATGAGAAGAGGAAGGAAATCTCCACTGGTCACGGCAACAGGTTTTAATTTATAAGGAAATTATTACGTTTTCAAAAACTGTTTTCACATTTTACAGTAATGTTTTTACTTGTTTTCATAAAGTACCAGTACCTCACGTCTCACCCCTTCCTCTCTCTCACCCTCCTCCCCCCCAGTATCTTACGTATTCCCCACGAGAATATAGTTTGTTTCAAAACATATTTTCTGGTTATTAAATGCCATCTGAAACAAAATCAACGTCTAAACCTAGTCATTCAAATATATCCCGTTTTTCTCAGACTTTCTGTTAAGCAGTAGTAGCCACAAAAGTTAGGGTAAAACTCGGAGGCATGGATGGGGGGGGGGGGACGGTCCCTCCCCTTGCTACAGTCCTAAATTTTAGTATAATCTGAAGCATCTGATATTGCTGATTGGTTAGTTAAGCCATTGTACTTGGTTTTTAGACGAAAATAGTGCTAAATTTATATTGGTCAATTTCGATCCGTTGAGAGTGGTAAGGCTTATTCGGTTCTGTTTGCTGTTCTTTTCGTGGGTTCTTGAAACCATTGCCACCACGACAGTAAATAAACCGAACAATAGGACGTAAGAACAGGTGTATAAACTATATGTGTGAAAAACTGTAGTCACACCGAGATGGCGGACTAACAAGAACAACTACAACTAACAGGCATTGCTCGCCTAAGTGCACAGATGTCCGCGGGCGCTAAGAGCCTACTGACGCATGACTAAGTCGTTTGCATAATTAGGGTTTAATTAAAACTCGGTTTTAAGTTATAAAACTAGCTTGATTTCTAGAGTTGAAAACAGTCCTATTGTTGTAATGAATGTTTCTTAGAAGCCAACCAACCGAAAAACTAACCAAATTCTACAAAGCAACTAACCTCTTTATTACTTCCAGGAGTAGCCATCTTTAAATATTTGCTTTGCTGGCAGTAAAGAAAATAAAATAAGTAAAAATTGCACTTTTTTTTCTCTTTTTTTTTTGCAAATATATTAAAAACTTTAAACTATGATAGTATCCATTTTCTATAACTAGCTGATGCAATTCAATATGAAATATAATACAATACAATACAACACAACACATAATTATAATACAATACAACACAACACAACACAACGTAATACAATACAATCACAATAGAATATGATACGATACGATATGATATAATATGATATATGATATAACACGATACGATACGATATGACATGACATGACATGATATGATATGATATGTGATATATGATATATGATATATGATATGATATATGATATATGTTATGATATGATATATGATATATGATATGATATGATGTGATATATATGATATGATATGATATATGATATGATATAATATTATATGATATATGGTATGATATGATATGATGTGATATGATATATGATATGATATGATATGATATGATATGATATGATATGATATGATATGATTTGATATGATATATGATATATGATATGATATGATATGATATATTATATGATATGATATGATATGATGTGATGTGATGTGATATAATATAATATAAAATGTTTTCCATACAGGCACTGTTGTCTAAAAATAGATAAGCACTTACATTTGATATTTGTGTTACAACAACTTGTACTTGTACAACTCACATTTAGGAGTTGTTTACACAGACGAATATTAACCAAGAATAAAGCGATGGATTTTTGACTCACAGATACTCCGTAGGAGTAGAAGTGACTAATATAGCTGGCACTTTCTCATTTGCATAAAATATTTTGTCCATTAATTAATAACTACTTTGCACGGTTGATTTACTTTATTGTTTTGATCCGCATTATTTAGGGGAAACTGCAATGGTTCTCCTTACGAGTTACGCTTGTTGTTTAACGAGTTCATTTCCCGGATTGTTTTATGAAATGGATTATATTTTAAACTGTGTTTGCCAGCCTATCATTAACGCACTTCTTTCGAAAAACATAAAGAAAAGAAAAAAAGAAAGAAAAATTTGAATGAAACTCTTACTCTGACAGGAATCTTTAACAAGTTCCCTTTGAAGGATTCAGCTAGTGTTGTTCTGATATGTATTTTATATTTGTACAAGTATCCGGAGTCGTTTCAACTTTAGTATCCAAAAATATTGAAACAAAGATGAACTCGTATCATTGTGCAAAATCCGGAAATCACCCCACTCCTCTTAAAATTTTTGATTAAAAAATGTCTGGGTTTGCGTGTTATGCAAGCACAAGCAGTATTATTCAAATGATACACTAGCTGTACAAACAGCAATTCTTATAACAGTAATAACAACAATAATAATAAATAAATGTGTATTAATCAAGATCTTTGTAGAGTTCGATATTTCACTAACCAAAATAATCGGCTTAAACAAGTCTACCCAGGTTTTCATACAGTTGTTCAGTTTTGCATTGTCATTCCGACATTCGATGATTTACTTCAAATCACACGCAATTCAAACAAAAACCGATCAATTAAATAGTCTAGCTGGTGCTCAGTTATTCTTATCTTAGATAAAACCTTAAAAACGGGGCATTTCAGCTTTTAGGTTTGTTTTAAACACATAAAAGCGGCGAGTATGATAATACTATAAACAGTGCATATATAATTATATTCAGTTTTTTTATGTCAGAGCTATACTATTACTAACTAGTCAAAACGAAGACAAGTTATTAAATTCGAATGTTATTATAGGAAGTGTTCCGATACATACCTACGGCTGGTGAGCAAAGAACGTTTGTAAGTCTATTTTTGTTCTTCAGCCAGGTAAGATGATAAGAAGCTTGACAGCTCACAGAGCCAAATACCGGAACTTCGTAAATTACTCGCATTTGCATACAAGCTTAGAACCTTATTGATTCATTACATGATCTAAAATGACACATATACATATTCAAGTGGTTCTAAGAACAAACTGGCTCCTTGGTTATGAAACATGCATCTTCTACCTCTTGAGATCCTGAGATGGTTCTATAACTAATTATTAATAATATAAGAAATTAAGTAATTCCAAAAATCGGCTTCTGAATCTGAGTCTAAGTGCAATGCATGCTGTGAAAAACTGAACAATTTTCAGTTATAGTTTACTGTAAATTTTTTCTACACTCTTTTTGTTTTATCACAGGCTTCCCAAGCTGATAGTTGGTCATAATGAAAATTTCCAAATCAGAGAGATTTTTGGTGATTGCTCTAAAACGAAGTGGAAGAGAAATCTCAACTGAAATTCCCTCTAAAACACCTGCAATCGCTCCCAAAGACACAAGAGACAAACAAATCTTTGTTTGGGAAATTTTCATAGCTAACTGCTGGCTTGGCAAGCCTGTGGTTTTATAAGCTGGATGTTCTTTAAAAATATTTTCGGGATTTTATCCTCAAGTGTTCTTAGGATGTTCTTAACGCCTTTTTATTTGTAATTAAAAGATACGAGTTTGGATATTTAATATACAACTAGATGGAGTAAACGAGAAAACAATGTCAATGAGCCTTGCACATTGCTCTTGTAAAATTATCATGCTGCAGCGGATTCAGGATTTTTTCGAAGGAGGGTTCGATCCGAGCTGCGAATCGAAAGCGGGATCTGCGGGCGTGTTCCCCCAGAGAAATTTGTAATATAGCGTTGCAAGAGACCTATTTTCACGCATTTAAGCTAATTTGCACTCCAATTTATTCAATGTCATTTCATTGTTAATATGTATAAGAACGTGTCCAAATAACCAAAGCTTGAATTTAAAATACAAAAGGTACACCGACTATACTTTGTCTGTGGTGTGATGAACTTCCAGTGGTCTTATCACTTGGTCATATATCACATCTGAGAGAGGGTCCACCAGTAACAGTCTAGAATACTGATCGGAAAACTTCTGGAACGTCATTTTTTAGGCTTTCACATATTTATTTTTGCTAAGTAAAACTATAAAACTAAGTAAAACTATAAAACTAAGCGATAATATGTTTAAAGGTCTGACGACTTTTCAAGTCACTGTTAATAAAATCTAACAAAGTTATTTAGACACTTGTTCTATAAATTCATTTAAACTTTATGGTTTTAAATGGGATATTCCTCAAAAGAATTTATCAATTATGTTGCCTTTCTTTTCATGACTGGTGTTACGCAACCCTTACCTTGAGTTTTAACCCTTTGCGGACGGCCATGGCAGTATTACTTTTCAAGTATTTTAGGGGTATAAGAGCAAATGGATTTTTTCAACCCAACACAGCAATTTTTTTTCGCGAGATACTGCTGTTTTATTTCTCCCGGGGCTCGAGCTTTTGTATTATGTCACCTAATTTGCCGGAATGTAATTTCTTCAGCCAACTGCCACGAAAGCTAGAGTTTGGTAAGTATTGCGTCCATAAGTGTTTTTGAGTCATTTTCAACTGCAGAAGCCTCCAGGCTGGCATCATAAAACTAGAATGGTGGGTTGAGGCAATCTTCTGAAAGAACCCAGGAGAGGGAGGTGAATTCACGCTGATTGAACCGCTAAAATATCATGTAGCGAGAAATGGCGGGTGGAATCTCGCACCTACTGAGGCATTTAAGGCAAGTTTTGACTTGAAAAATCCAGCGAGCACAGAAATTTGTCAGTAGGTGTGGGTGGCTCGACACTTCTAAAAAATCTATGAATTGAAGATGGGCAGAACTCCATGTAGCCAAAATGGTTTAATTATCCAGAATTCCTATCGGGCCCAAACCAGGCAACCACCGATGCACGAAGCTTGTGCCATTTAAATAACTGTAGGTCAGCCAACTGCAGGTGAAAGAAGGTTCGTTGCAAATCAGCACAAACTATTTGCATTAAACATTATTGTGATTGTGGACTTTTTGTTTCTGAAACATTTTTTCTATGCAAAAAACTAAGGCAAAATAGCTTGCTTTTGCCTATTTTTCTGGAAGTTGAGAACGGGCATTTCAAGTTTTGCTACAGAAAACGCTATAAAATTTCTCCCAAATCGGCTTTTCTTGTTGCTGCATGGGATGTTGAAATTTCAGGTAATTATCAATGGTGACAATCAATTTCTCATTGAAATCCTGCCTCTTGATTTGAGATCGTGGCATAATTGGAAAGTTATCGTTCCTATGGAAACGATTTTTACGGCTGCCGTTGCCAAAGGGTTAAAGTCAAGCACTGAAGACTGAATTAACAAGACTGAAAACTATCACCAGAGTTGTGTTAAGCAACACTCAATTTTCCACTTAGCATGCCCTCAAGGAACACGTGTTAAGAGTAGGCAGCGAGAGTTTTGTTTAATCTTGCTGTTTTACAGCAACGGACAATGTTTCCTCCACTGTCCAACAACATTAAACAATAATAATTTATTATTTGACACATCACAGCGCTCGTACTAAAATCTGGCAATTCGGTTAATTCATTAACTTTTTCTCTTGTGGTGGAAACTCTAGTAAGTCAAGAGCTTAGATCATTAGCAGATCGCGTGCCTGAATTTATTATCAAGATATAAATACATAGCATTTGTTACACATAACTATAGCAAGCCTCACCTTTTTATCCGCTGACCAGGTGACTCGCAGTTTTTGAGGTAAATCTAGAGACAATAGTAACTGATCTTGTTCCATATCTCTCGTAATGAACACTCCTACTACGATATGCCGTCGCAATAACTGCGTCAGATTATGCATACTGCCTTTAACATCTGAATTAATCCCAAAGTACCTCTCAAAGGCGACGTTGGACGGAACAAAAACTGTAAAGTTACCGTCATTAGCTAGCATGCGCCTAATATCTGTTTTCTCCAAAAGAGTGAGGAATTTCTTCAGTCTTAGACGTTTGACTTCATCAATAATTGTTGGTGTAGTAACTTCTGGAAGAGAAATTCATACATTTTACTTAGTATCGCCTCATGAATAAGGTTATCCGGATTCCGGAATCCAGGAAAAAACATTTCCTCGCGGAATCCAGAACCCAAGACGTTCACTCACATCAGTCATGCACTAACCCTTAATTATCAAATGCTTCCTTTTCTATTGACCTTCGTGTTAAAGCTTGCTTTTGCAGGGTTTGAAAGCAATAATATCTTCCACTAAATGTTTGCTTTGTTTTTATTGAGTGAAAGTAGATAAAATATTGGTGTAACCTAACAGAAGAAAGCTAAGTTTCATTTTCTAAGGCCGTACCTTTGATGCAAGTATTGTTTACAAGCCATCTATATCCTGGACAACATCTATAATCGGTGATAAACGTGGCGCTGGGTCTGCCATAAACAACGAAAGAATATTAAAAACCAAATAATGTTTGAAAGCCACAAATAATTCCGTAAGTTTTTCACTTATTCATAATACTCATTTGGGTGTAATAATTGGGGAGTTTGTCTATACGAACTGGAAAAGATATCTAGACGAAAACAGTTAAAACAGTAACCGTTTTGCTATAATTTTTTTAAAACATTGCCATTGGTTTAAAAGTCACGAAATTGATCGGATTGTGAGTGAAAAGGCGTTTTAGCAGTGACCATACTAAGAAATTCAACAATCATTTGCTCAGATAAAAATTTTAAACCTCTGTCCATAATTTCCGAGATTTGTGATATACGAGTGTAGACAATAGTATACCATTCAATCGCTATTATAACGTTCATGTCCCCTATAAACCTTAATTGGTAATATATATAAAATCGTATCTGATCTTATGGCACATAACATTTTAAATTCTCTATTAATTTTATTGTGATGAACCTTTCTATTGGCAGCTGCATTTGACTTCAAAAGAGTTTTAGGCGACCTAATTCAGTGTTGACAGAGTCGATCGGGCCTGGTGGCAGCAAGCACAAACAGTCCCAGTCAATAAATTATGCACAGCAGTCAACTAATGGATAAATGGCCACTGTTTTAAGCATCGGCTCATCAGTAAACTTTACTATGAGTGCCACATCTCCAACTTAAGGCCCGTCTACAAGAGCAATTTTTATGTGACAACTTTTATTTGCTGTGTAAACGAAAAAAAATGACCAATTCTTGTATGACAATTATATTTGCTGAAAAACTGGCGTGTTAGTTTTTATGCGGTAAATAAAAATTGTCACATACAAAAAATTGTCCGTGTAGACGAGACAACACAAAATTGGCAAATTTTTTGATGTTATTCCTAGATCCAAGTCTCCAATCTTTTGTTGTCAAATAAAACTTGTCACATAAAGATTATTCGTGTAGACGGAGGTTACCCCAGCAAATAAAAATTGTCAAATGAAACTTGTCACATAAAAATTATTCGTGTAGACGGAGGTTAACCCCAGCAAATAAAAATTGTCAAATAAAACGTTAACTTGTCACATAAAAATTACTCTTGTACACAGAGCTGAAGTCCACCTACAGATATTCATTGCAAATTGAACAGCTTAAGAAACTTAAATGAAAGCTTAATGCTTGTGGGATGTAGGTGGAAAGATAGTCACTAGAATAGATAGCACATATGTTCTACTACTAAATATTATTATTCTTAGCTATAAGAGTTCCTGTATCTCAGTAGTACAGTGTGTCTGGGTCTAGTGTAAGGAAGAACTGTAAAGTGTAATGCTTGTGGGATGTAGGTGGAAAGACAATCACAAGAACAGATAGCACATGTGTTCTACTACTAAATGCTATTATTCTTAACTATAAGAGTTCTTGTATCTCAGTAGTACAGTGTGTCTGGGTCTAGTGTAAGGAGGAACTGTAAAGTGTAATGGTTGTGGGATGTAGCTATAGCTGGAAGGATAATCACAAGAATAGATAGCTCACGTGTTCTACTACTAAATACTATTATTCTTAGCTATAAGAGTTCTTGTATCTCAGTATTACAGTGTCTAGGTCTAGTATACAAAAGAACTGTAAAGAGTAATGGTTGTACTGATGTAGCTGCTATGATAATCAAAAACCTCAATGAGATGATTCACGGATACTGCGCACAAGAAGAACTACACTTCAAACCAAAACTAGCATCCTCCACAGGGTACTCGTTCAATATTCGTGTCAAAGAGAGATAGTGTTATCCCAGATTTCTTCTCTGATTTTCTCAGTTCAGCTTTCAATTTTCGAACGAATTTGCATTAATGTAGCAAAAAATTAAACCAATTCCCTAAACGAATCAAAGAATCGAACCCAAGATTGCTTAAACGATAAAACTAAAGGAGAACAAGTTTTCGTAAACTGGTAAACATTGCAGATCGAGACACTTCATACACCAATCAACTGCGCAGAGCAGGCTGAAGATTCTATTGTTTCACCAAATTTTATGCAAATATGAAAGTCACAGCTAAAACTCACTGCTTCTCCTACAGAGTATCCGTGAGTCAAAAATCAAGTAGAGATAGCACATGCTTGTCAGTAACTAACTTGAGCTCACTAATATGGCAGGAATGTGAGCACTTCAATTATTTACCTTTACTTAAATGGTTGATTTTGCGTTTTTGATTTTAATTAAATCGCAATTAATCCACAGGAATCTCAGATTTTTGGTACATTTTCAACTTGAAAAGTAAATATATCTAAACAGTTTAAGGTACACGACAAACATGCACAAGTATACGAGTTTCACTTACCGTTGTCCAAGACAGTTCGAGGGATTCTGCACACATTTTGGATTGACAACCGGTCGTCGATAAGAACAAACGTTGGGTCTAAAAACCATTTAACATTTGAATGTGTAAGCTTTTAATAAAGCAAATTAGTGAGTTTTAATTTGTCAGGATAACGAAATCTGATCTGGCAGTAGTTTAATGAGAAAATTTTTGTGACAAACAATGTGACATGCAAATGAATTACTATGTTTTTTATCGTGAGGCAAGTACTGACAACCAACCTTTATATTTTTTACCATTAAAATATGTATTTAAAACATTGCTAAGGTATTTTTTTTAAAGAAAAAGGAAAAACTGACTTTCCAGAAAAAGACAATATTTTTCTGTTTGTTTTTTTTTTTTCAGTAACGCCAGTCAGTCTCCACAACTAAAAATGTATTGCAAGAGTTTCAAAACTGAAAGTATAAAAGAAAATATACAGCAAAGTGTACCTACCTTGACAGCAAACCTGGTTTGGGTGGAAAAATTGGTTTTGGTTTTGGAGGTCGAAAAACAGGCGAAGCGCCAACGAAGTGTGAGACAATAGCTCCAACAATCAACCACCCTATTTCCAAGTTGCAAAGCATTCCAAAAGATAATTTCGGTTTTCGACGACAATATTTTTTTTTCTCTTTCGCTCGCAAACTGTCTCGGTGACTTTGGAAGATCAGTCGCAGCATTGCTGTGTTTTATAATCCTTTAAACTTTACCCATGATGCTTTTTGCTGTCATGTGTGAAGATGCGCATGTAAGGAAAGTGTAAGATAAGCTGAAGTACTCAACACCTATGGCTTTAAACTACCAATCTGCTTTTTACTGATGAAAGTGCTTTTCACTTTGACCTTTAATATTAAGTGAAAACACATGAATGAACTTTTTGCAACCTTTGCTAATGGGCTAAGATTTGAGATGTCATTATCTTTGAAACTAAAGGTCACGCTAACATGCAGTATAACAGGACTAAACTTCTTCTATCTTAGTTTGCCTTCGGTTTTTATGTTTTTCAAGGATGGCGATAGCTACTTCATTATTTATTAATTCTCTGAAAACTTTGCAGGGCTTCTAACTTTCCATGCGGATAGTCAGCCGGAAACGAAAAACTCAGAACCAATTTCGATAATTTGAAATGGAACCATTTTCTAATTCTCTTATATATAATCTCTTTGCCGACTATCAACCTAAACAATACTCTTACTTCTATCCGTCAAGACTAGGTCAGCCACAAACTTGCTCTAGATATTAGGTCGGTGTTTTTAAAATAAGATAACTATTTCCTTGGGACAAGGTTTTTTAATTAGTTATAATTCTGGGTTATACTGAATTTGTAAGAGCTGCCCCGTTAATTTATAAAAATTTAAAAGTGATTAGTTACAACTGGCATAACATAGAAATTCCGCCGGGCTAAAAGTTTTTCTGTTTAATATTTTTAAAAACTGTTATTTCGACTGCGAAACAAGCCTTGATAAACAAAAAAAAATTGTAATATATAAAAATGGAATTTCTTTTCTGACTCTTTTGATATTATAGCAAGGCTTTAAAAAAACAGTTTGGGGTTTGTTGTTCAATGTTCCAGGACGTGTCCCACAACAACGACAACAACACACATCGATCGTTGCACCAGACAAGACACTTATTTTCTCTTGAGTGGGTTAAAAATTTACAATTAAATTGATAATATAAATAACAACAAATATGGGAGTTTGCTCTCTTCAAACAAATAGCAATAAATAAGGGAGCTAGTCTCCTGAAACACCTTTGAAGCTAACTAGTTCAGGAGGGCAAGAGCGAGTTAAGTTGTATCAATAAACAATAGTAAATAAGTCTTTTTTACAAAAACTTTTTCTAAGGCTGAAAATGCCCAAAATTTAAGAACATCAACATGCATGCAAAGCCGTCTCTATTATACGCTGACGAAAATTATTAAAATATATGTTTAAACTATATGTGAAATAAATGTAAAAAATTAAAGTAATTGTATCTTGGCCAATAATTCTACGTTCAAGATCACCTTAACTAAAAAGTGCACTTTACAAGGACCAAAGGTTAATTTGCAGTTACGCGTGCTCAAAATGGCAGACCTCGCGAATCTTAAGAGAAACACTAAAGTCCGTATGGCAGATAGGGACCCCGTTTTTTTTTTGGTTCACAACTGTTGCAAATATGAAAACTTGCAACGCTGGACGAACGTACTTGCAGCCAATTCTTTGAGAATGTTTACATCAAGTTTAGGGCTGGAATCCTTAAAGCATTTAACATTCTCCCTTGTCCCAGAAATTAGATGTTCCTACAGAAAGAATGTAAACAGAATACATTCAACAATAAACTTGTTGATTATTTCACTATAAATTAAACTTACTGTAATTAATTCTCTGTGTTCTTAAGTTACCAAATTTCTTTTAAGTCAACAAAAAAAAAAATCTTAAAAAA
>JANCMA020322452.1:0-11864 GCA_024336925.2 Zoanthus solanderi | reverse complement strand
CCTTGTCCGGCGAACGATTCTACAAAACTTTAAAAATGTTGTATTTAATTGCTTCAAGGATTAAGTGGGTTGATCTAAAATTTATCCTTTTATGTCTAATTATAAGGAACGAAATGAACATTTGCGTTGTTGGAATGGAGAACCGTTTATATTATATAAAAATGTGGTTATTTACCACAAATGTCTTGTCTCTTTTTTCACTTTAAATGCTGCATACGATAAAATAGTTTGTTGCTTAATTAATGCTCAAAAACAAAGGACTATTCGATAGGACTCTATAGCCCAGAGTCAATATCAATATATCGAACTTTTTAAAAAACATGTATTCCAAGTACTCTTTTAGTCATGGTAATAGCCAGTTCAAGACTTTATTTAGAATCAAATTTTTTCAAAGTTACAATGATTTATCAGTTTATGTCCTGCAAAAAGCTACAATGCTAATCTAGATAGGACAAAAGAATTTATAAAAAAATTTATTAAATTACATACACACGTAAGAAAAAGGAAAAGAATAAAAATTCAACAACAGACAAAGAAAAGCCCGCAGACAAGCTAAGAGGTATCATTATACAGCATATCAAGTTAATTTGTTAAAATAGTCTATTAAATATGTAACATTCAAATAATCATCTTCATTATATAAAACATTAATGAGTAGTGATTTGAAATTTTATGAATATTAGATAAGTTGAGAGTTTAATAGAATGTAGAATATTAAAATTCCAGATAGACAAACCAATTCTAGTGAGAGATTTTCTCATTTTTTCAGTTCAGATGTTCTGATTTTATAGTGAACTTAATATTGAGAAGACTTTTTGGACCAGCATGTTATACTTATAATTGTTGACACTGTCTGCATCTTCAGCACGCTGCTCACACTCTATGCGGTATGCTAGCCAGTGGTACTCGCAGGTGAGAGAGATCTTTCTCTTGTAAGGTTTCCCTGGGCACTGCAGTTCTTCATCTGAATCGCCATCTTGAAGTGATCTTATAAAAACAAGTCAGGAATCTGCATATTTTTGCTCCCAAATGTTTGCCACTACAAAACAAACCAATTTCAGTAATTATAAATCCGGTATTCAGTAAATGTGGCAAAATATTGAATTCCATTTCAAAAAATTAAACAGAAAAACTGATTAAAAATGTCCCAAACTGCTTCATAAGAAACACAAGCTTCAAACTTACCTAAAAGGCGGGAAAATTGCTGGACGTGCGCCCAAAAAGCCCGCCAAATTAAATAACTTGATTGTATACTATACTCTGATAAAGGACAATTTTCGCTGGACTAAAAGCTCAATTAAAATCATTCTGGTTGATATAAGTTGTGGTTTGAATTTTTTAAAGACTCGGCCATAGGTATATGACTTTTTTATGCACGGCCGTGTCGATTAGTGACAAAGAGACCGAAATCACGTGATCGATTTTGACCTATTGCAGGCGCAGATTTTTTATAGATCTTTTGTTTCAGTGATCTTTTTAAACCGGAATACGTGTTACCAGAGTTTCGTAACCTGAAGATGCTCAAGTGAACCGAAAATGTTTGTTTTTTAATAACTTTTTTAATAACTTTTGTAATATTTTAGCCTTGCATTTTTAATAATTGACAAAAAGGTAAACCTAGACTAGGCCTACCACAGGTAGCCCGAGTAATGATCAGTTTAAACTTTAGAAAAAATGTCGTTAAATTTATTATTGACATCTATAATTAATACGCGTTGAGGTGATTTGCTTTAGTGAAATCTGGTATTTCTTGTCCAGTTATATACAGATTGTTTTGATATTGGTTTTGATAGTCGCCTCAGTTTTGATAGACATTTTTATTTCCGTAACCACAGGGCTGAGAAGGAGATGTTAGAACATGATTCATATAGTTCCGATGTTCCATTTTAGTGCTTTGAGACTTTCCAGAAAAATTGAGGAAAATTACATACATCCGGTCAATATTGGTTTTATCAAAATATTACAGCAAGATAGTGCACGTTTGTATCCATATTAGTTAATGCAATTGGGCTGACACATTAAAAGAAAACGGGAAAAAAATATTGTAAGAAATGTCGAATAAAATTGTACCACATTTGAAGACGTGCAGTTGATTCGGTTTTTGCTCAAATCAAGTACATTTTTCATTTTATTTGTGACAACAAAAGTTAATGCCGGAAAGAAAGATTATCATTAATGAAATTTCGGAACCTCATTTTCACTCGTCTGTTTTAGTCTTTAAATACAAACAGCCTTAATTAGACCTCAGTAGTTTCAGGCACCTGCATTTAGATTCGCTTCCAAATATGGTTATAAAACATTTTCACGTGCTTGTCCAGTGAATCCAACGGAGCGCGTACCAGTCGATCACCAAGCAACTCGGAGACCGCAAACAGCAATTTTAATGCTTTCAGTAGAACTGCAAAATGAGCTGGAAGTTCTATTATTACAGAGACGCCACTTTATTAATTTCATTGGCTATTTTGAAATAATATCCGCTGCAGTCATTAACAAAACACATTTAAGTATTTTAATGATGGCACGAAGAAAAAGCCTTTAAATGTGAAAATCTTTTTTAAGAATTAACAGGTTTTACGAGACATTTTTCAGTCGATCATCGATCATCTTTAGTTGAAGTGAAAGGTTTTCACTCCTACTGATGGTGATTGAATAAATCCTGATCCTCATAAATGTAATTTCAAGTCTGCTTCTACTACAATCTTTGAAAAATATTTTTTAAGAATAACATGCCATCCAGCTATGAACTTACAGAAGAGATCTTCAGTTTCATTTTAACAGAATTATTGCATCTGCTTCATTTTCTTTGGTTTTAGTTTAATTCTTAAACTTTCTAAATGGTTTAAAGTGATTAATTTACGTGGCTGTTAAATCTGTTCTATTTCGTTTTCGTGTTTTGTTGCTGTAGAGATAGTTGGTTCTAATTTCGCAAGGCAAATCAAAACTGAACTAAGTGTCAATACGATTTTGTTAAAGCACAAGTTACAAAGCCGCGGGAAATACCTCACTAGATAAAGAAAATGAGCAACTGAACAGGTTCTTTTGGAAATATTTCCCTACCCCCTCCCGCTCCGCTAATGTCAACTCGAAATCTTTCTGAATCTCCTATTGATGACGTTGCTATTTGTTCAAAAGCAGGTGATAAAAGTTTTTTGCCCAAAGAGGTCTACCTGAGCACTGGTGTTTAGATTGCTCTGCATTATCTTTATCTTTTTAGGAAAACCCGTTAATGATTTAAAACGGTTTGTCTGCAGCCGCTGTGGTTGGTTGTTTGAAATATGTTGCAAGCTTACTGAATTTGCTGCTGTTCATCTTCTGTTAGATTATCGCGAAACAGGACGCACACAGCAAAGGGATATCTTTCCCACTCTGTTTTTAAAACAACTTGTAATCGTTTTGGAAGTAAAGAAAAGAGACAACTGAGATTTCTGGTTCTTAAACTTGCATATCGTGAACTTGCCTTCGTCGCCGCTTCAAAAAAAAAAAGTGATGAATGACAATTTTTTTTACCCGAGTTAAAAATTTGTCGTGCGAAGGAAAACAAAAGTTTGCATAAGAACAAAACAAACAACAAAGGAAAAAATGAAAGAAGTAAGAATCAATTGAAAAAGACTGTACAAGTACACTTCGTATTTTAATAAGTGCAACTGTAACCATGAAGCTAAACTGATTTTGATCATAAAAAAATGCAAGGCAATGTAAGTCATGTTTTGCCAACAACGAACTCAAGTTTTTGTGTTCATGAATACCGCTCGCCAAACTGCAAGGCTTCGCTGGTAATGGTGTTAATTCAAACGATATCAATGTGCGTAATAATGCTTGTTGGGACGCTTGCAAATGGAGTTATCTTACACTGTATAGTAAAACAGCGTTCTCTACGAACAGTAACCAATGCGTTTATTTTCAACTTAGCAGCAACTGATTTTTTGTTGTCGGTTCTATGTATGCCTTTTGTACTCATCTCCTGTATTGCTGGCCGCTGGGTGTTCGGAGATATCTTTTGCATCGTCACTGGCTTTATCTTGTCCATGCTGTGTATCGTATCGATTTTAACTCTGGTATTAATTTCAATTGACAGATTCATGGCAATCAAACGGCCGCTAAAATACCATGATCGAATAACGGTACAAAATTCAAGAAGAATGATTGCGTTTGTCTGGGTACAAGCCGCTTTGTGTTCGGCGCTACCAGCTCTTGGCTGGGGAAAGGGCTTTGCTTTTGAACGCGAGGAGAGCATTTGCCGACCGCAATTCAGCGGGCCAACCGTTGATAATGGATTTACAATCTTTTTATTTCTAACATGTTTTGTTGTACCCTTTAGCATTATTGCTTACACTTATATCTCCATTCTGTGGACTGCTCATAGACAGTTTCGTCGAGTTCACAATTTCCACAAACCAAAAGAATCAAGCGGCTTCGCGGCAGATGTTTCAGTGAGGGCTAAAATTCAATGGTTCTCGCCGAGACCTCTCGTCAACACTTCAAATGTGTGTGCAACTATCGCTGATGAGATAACCTCAACAACAAATACCGCACAAATACAAAAATTGCGCCGACATAAAAATGGGCACCGTAGCCGCAAAGCAAAAGCAAGGGGTTTTAAGATGTTACTTATCATTGTGGCAGTGTTTTTAATTTGCTGGAGTCCGCATTTTATTTTGATTTTTTATGCTAGTTTACACAAACAGAGATTTCCGCCGGAGGTGAAAGCTCTAACAGCATGGCTTACGTTTTTGAATAGTGCTTGCAATCCTTTTTTATACGGCTTTTTGAATGGAAAATTTCGCGTAGGGTTGAGAACTTTTATAGACGAGCAGTTGCTGTGTTGCAAACAACGTAATAGCAGGGATAAGACCACGCGAGTTTTTACAATAAGATCTGTAGAAAAAGTCTGAAACGGCAACATATTGATTGGAAAACAAAATTTTACGGTGATTTTTAAAATATCAATAGAGTTTCACAAAGCAACAGTGGAAACGACTCTTTTTTTTTCACTTTAGTTCCCCACGCTGATAGTGTTGGTGGAACTGCGATTGCAACTTGTGGCTTTCTTGTAATGCTGAAGGTAGGAAATTGATATTATAATCTGAAATCTTTAAAAAAATGAAATTGTAGGCAAATTTGTTTGCCTTTGGAAAAAAAGGAATTTTCCAGTTAAATGTAAATTTGCATAATTGGGCGAATATGTAAATTTAATACAATCACCTGGAAGGAGAGAGATTTCTGTGTATATAGTTATTTACATAAAATGTTAGCTTTCATTTATTGAGGGAAATGAATGATTTAAATAAAAGAAAAAATAAAAAGTCGTGTTGGTTTTCTTAGGTTGATAGAAAAAAAAGAAAGCTAATACAATAGTTTTCATATCAGATACAGCTGAAATTCGGATACAATGCATAACCCTCGTTTAATCAGCAGCGAATTAACGCTACTTTTAATCTTGTTTTTGTGGCATTAGGAAGTCTAGGAGTTACAACCGAAAGTAATGTTTTTATTATAAAAATAACAAGAATTTAGATTCAGTTCATTTTCTAAATCATTGTTTTTTGCCTACGAAAATATTTTGGTTTTAATATCCAACTTTGCAAGAATTGCAATCATAAAACAAACAGATCTTTTTTTATATTATATCAAAATAAAATTCCGCACGATATATTTTCGAAGACATTTCTTTGTTTGTATATAAAGAAACAAAAGTTTTCCATCTTAATTTCAGTAGCTTTTTGGCTTTGTGTAATTTAAACCACGAGGATTTTTTTTCAAATATTGCATTCAATATCGTCTACCGAGTTGAGTTAATGCTTCAATCTTATTGTTTTAAACCCATAGCAGCTGCCGGTTGCGTTCTCATTTGTTTTATTCGATTCATTATATTTCCCAGGATTAAAAGTTGTTTTGTAGATATTGGCGTTATTAAATATGCAAAAAGAAACTGTGTATTTTCTGAGAAACTCGCGTCAGACATTTTAGAGAAAGGTGAAACTTTCAAGAACGTATTCTTATCGGGAAGGCCGTGGAACCTCTTCAAACATTGCCTGATTCCAAGCGAATATCATTAAGAATGATTCTTTGAAATTTTAGGGAATTTGTATATAGCGGAATATTCTAACACAATTCGTTGAAACTAAAGGGAATAGTTGTATTGTTGTATTTATACAAACTTGGTAAATTCAACTGCAAATATTTACTTTTCGATTTTCGTTCAGCTGGCAGGAGCTAAGCATAGAGATAAGAGTCAGAGATTCGAGAGACTTATTATGGCTCATGAATTTCGACAAGGAATGCCACAAAAAATATATATCTCTAGACTAGTAGTAATCATAGATTAGTGAAGTGCGTTCGATAGTTTAAAGGTTGGATAGGATGGTGATTTTTCAAGCACCGTGCTAGAGGGATTGTACTTAGTCTTGTGTAAAAACAGTTATTAACGCACAAACAAGAAGTCAAATAATAAATTGTTCTCTTGTCTTTTAGTTAAGAACTAATTTCAAAGTAGAAAAATAGTGTCAGTGTTTGCTCTGGAAGGCTCTTACATCCGCACCCAGACCCTCTCGGAGAAATCCAAGATGGCGTCGATTTGGATCAACCACAAAATCGAGATTTTTTCCGCCTGCTCAAGATTATGATTGCGTTCTCCTGACGTCGAACGCAATTATAACTCTTACGTTACTGAGTTAATGTATTAATTAAGAAATAAAACATGTTTTCCGTGCCTTCATAGCCTGGTGAAAACCGAGGGCGAACGTTGGGAAAATTCGAGAGCAGATCAGTGAAAACCCGAGACGCAGTCGAGACACCTGCTCGAGAATTCTCACAAACTATGCCGAGGTTTTCACCAGGCTATGAAGGCACGGATAACATGTTTTATTTCTTTTATAAAATTATTATTTTCCGTCTTAACAAAGAGAAAGACGATATACGAAGCACGTATTGTAAAATCTCACAACCTCGGAGACAGTCAAACCACATTGCCACGTCATTTTCGTCAGTGCTTCATAGCGCTATGAAAACACATTTGTTGACCAATCAAAATCCACGTACTATCCAAATTATTTTATAATTAAGCTCAGCTCACTCAAGTTTTGTTTGTTAAAAAAATAAAAGCAACGTTTTTATCCAGAAGAAAAGTCTGCTAATTTTTACACCTTGCGTACAAACAGCTTTATGAGCTGGTTCGTTGGCAATAATAAAAAAGTTTACCTCATTATGCTCAGAGCATTATTTATCAATAATGAAGTTTGCCTTACGTGGAAATACGTAACTAGTGAATAATAAAATTTAACCTCGCCAAGTAAAATTTGTTATTTAGAAATAATTGAAACTCGTCTTACCGCCTAAAAAGTAATAGTAAAAGCGCAATGCTTGTGGGATGTGGCTATAAAGATGAACTCAAGTATAGATAGCACAAACGTGCTAATAGCTAACTTGAAGCCACTGTATTGGACACTATGGTCACGTTGGTAGTGGGCTTTACCCCTTTAAACTACCAGTGTGGCCATAGCGCCCAATATGGTGGCTTCAAGTTAGCTATTAGCACGTTTGTGTTATCTATACTTGAGTTTACCAAGTACAAAGCTTTGTTTATAAAGAATGAAGGTAAGCTCTGGCGTATTTTCATTATTTATAAATAATAAAGATTAAATATATAATGAAACTACGCATCACTTAGTGTAAGTTTATTATTCACAAACAACCCCTCCATGCCTAAAATAATTTATGACCATTCAAGTAATTTATTCGTGGAAAACTGCAAGAAGCTACACTCATTGGTGTTCTTGTTCTTGCTCTTGCTCTTGCTCTTGCTCTTGCTCTTGCTGTTCTTGTTCTTGCTCTTTCTCTTGCTCTTGCTCTTGCTGTTCTTGCTCTTGCTCTTGCTGTTCTTGCTCTTGCTGTTCTTGCTCTTGCTGTTCTTGCTCTTGCTGTTCTTGCTCTTGCTCTTGCTCTTGCTCTTGCTCTTGTTCTTGCTCTTGTTCTTGCTCTTTCTCTTGCTCTTCCTCTTGTTCTTGCTTTTTCTGTTCTTTCTCTTTCTCTTGCTCTTGCTCTTGTTCTTGCTTTTTCTGTTCTTGCTCTTGCTCTTGCTCTTGCTCTTGCTCTTGTTGTTCTTGTTCGTGTTCGTGTTCTTGCTCTTGTTTATCTTGTTGTTCTTGTTCTTCTTGTCGCTCCTGTTCTTCTTGTTGCTCTTGCCCTTGCTGTTCTTGTTCGTGTTCTTGTTCTTGAAAACACTATTAAATAAAAAAGACGGAAATCCGAATTTCCTTCTAAACACGTATCTAATCCATCCTAAATCGATAAAGAAATGAATGATTGTAAAAATATTTTAGACACCGAATGAATCCTATTTTATTGACTACCACTGGTCAAACTACAAATTCGCTTGTACTTGTCACGTCCCGAATGCTTTGTGTAAACTTCGAACCGTTTTCACTTCTAGCACCGGTTTCTTAAATTGTATATATTTCGTTTTATATATCTGTTTATTTTCTTGAAAAATATGCTAGCGTGGTTTGTTCGGTAGCTACGTAACTAGTGGACAGATATATAGAGACAGGACCGGACTCTCACTACTAAATTTTGCTTGACGTCATGAACCAGAAAATAGTATAGTAATTACTAACCTCCCATAGCTCGGTCAGGGTGATACCGGGAGTGATTTTTCCAAATGCAAATTACACCATGAAGAAAAATCTTAATCGAATGTTTTAGAAGGGTAAATACATTTTATACTTACAAAAAACACAACTGACATATTCACTTTCATCGTTTATCGTTTTTTTTTTATTGATATAGGTTAACATTTGATGTTGATTTTAGAATGTGGTCAACAAGTTAAGAAAACTGCTTTTAGTCTTAGAAAAATCAGATTAGTGAAAAACGTCTGGAACCATTGCAACTTCGTACCCAGGCTCATTTCACTGACGTCAGTGAAATGAGCCTGGGTACGAGGTTGGAACCACTGTCACTGACGATACACGTCAATGTACTATTAAAGGAGAACTGAACCCAAAATTTGACTTTTCATCGTTTGAACATTCAGTCATAGTAGAACAACTATATAAAGTTCTCTTAAGCTATTAGCCGAGCAGTTCAACAAAATTTTATGTTTTGTAACGAATCGACAAGATTTGATCGGCGGCTCAATATGTGATGTCAGCGGCTGTTTATGACGTAGATTACGATACTAGAATGATTAAAACGAGGAAAAACATGGTTACTGTGCAACATTTGGCTACTATAAAAAAAAAAAAAATTCGCAAGACATAGATAGCCCAAAAATCATCAAGATTTTGAAGCACACTGCCATATTTAAGCGCTTGAGCATTACTCATTAGCGACCACGGTATCAAACCTTTTCTAGAGAGTTTTCTTAGTTTCTATATTTAATTTCTTAATGTAATTTGAATTTAATTTTAAAAAAAAATTCGCAGAGTTAACCTACTGTACCAATAGATTCAAACAAAATTAGGTTAGTTTTAGCATTCAGTTCTCCTTTAAGATTAGGTTTTTGTTTGTACGGTTTTCTGTTTCAATTCTTAAAAAGCTAGACCCGTTTTTTGTGCATCTTTTTACCTGCTTTGATCTTACAGTTAAAGAAGAAATTGAATTACTGTAATATTTCCTCGAAAATATTTTATTTTTTAAATAATTCCTTTCTCTAAACGTTTTAAAAGAATGTGTGGTTAAAGGCTTCGAGGTGGTCTTTTTTCGAGTTCGGATGAATTAATGCTTTGACCTCAACAAATAAGGTTAAAATAGTTTAGTACATAGCTTCGGGCTGAAATTATAAACCAATCGCTGACTTGTTTTAGTTGGTAAAATCTGTAATTAATCATAATTAATTAATCATACACAGTCATGAACAATGAAATAAACCTGAATCATACACTATCCAAATATAAACACTGCTTACTATCAACTTTCTTATATGTAATTGTTTCTCTCTCAATAGAATTAACTTTTTAATCATTAATGATTTTAATCATGATTTCTTTGCCATCAGTATAAAATAAAAATACCACTTGTTATTACAATATATCACAGTGTTTCACTAATAATTTCCAGGGATATTTGACGAGCCCTACGTAAAATTGCAGCTTTTGAGTGCCGATTTTCAGGCTGGTTTAACAACGAAAGCGCTAAATGAGTGGAGGAGGAAATATGGACAGTCTGTCAATGATTCCCTTTACAACTTTGCTCTAGACTACATTGGAAAACCTACGCAATTGTTGTTGAGGTTTGTGCAAACGTTTAGCTAACATTTATAAATTGATTCCAAAAGATCAAAAACAGTATTAAATGGTAAAAATAAATAAATTAAAAATGCAACAGAGACAAATATTTCAACTGAATACAAAAAAAAAAAACGGAAACAAAATTGGTAAGAAATATTAATTACAATTTCATTGTTTTTCAAAATAATCACAAACTAATAATTTAAATTTTCTTTCCTAAAAACTCCTTTCCCAACTGAACCCATTTCCTGCCTGCTTCCACTGAAAAACATCTTTCTTAGCTTTTTTTCCAATTTAGTAATCTTCTTTCCTTACCATACCATATTGAACTCTTTTTATAAAATTGAATTCTTTTCCTGTTCCTTCGTCCCAATCGAATTCTCTTTCCGTTGCCTACCTTCCTAACGGCATTCGTTTCCTCATTCCCAATTGAAGTCTGTTTTACCTTCCTAATCAAATTCTTTTCCTGACTACCTGCCCAATAGAATTCTCGTTTTGCCTTCCTCCTCAATCGAATTCTTTTTCTACCCCCTTTTTTGCAATTATTTTCTTAACTTTTTTCCCAATCTACTTTGCGAGCAGAGTATCCCCTCGTTCACTTGTGATCGATGATAACTGAGATAAAATGAGACTCTACTTTCCTAATCAAATTATTTTCTTACTTTGTTTCAAAATTGAATTCTTTTCTACCGTTTTCCCCAATCACATTCTTTACCTAACTTTCATTCCTAATTCATTTTTTTTTCTGATTTTCTTTCCAATCGAACTCTTTTCCAATTTCCTTTTATCAAATAAACCCTTTTAATACTTTTTCTTTTCAAGTCAACTCTTCTTCTACTTAGTTCCTTCCCAAATAAACTTTATCAGCTGTTTCCTATCTTTTTTTATTATTGAATTTGTTTTTCCCCTGCTGCATGGATCCCAAAAATCTGTTTAGTCCTCTCAATTAAATGTCCTTATCATTTTCCTGCAGTTTCCTAGAGAATGAATATGCCCAGCATTGCGTTCCCAGCAGTATCTCTAGTGGTATGGCCTCTCTGCCTTTGGACTTCGTCTATGTGAATGGAACCGCCGATCTAAACAGACCAACAACCAAGGTTCTTCCATCCGGTGATAAACTGGACGGGAAAAAAGCTTACGAACAGTTTTTGTCTTTCTTTATTAGTACGGAGCAGTCACCAGAGGATGTAATTAGAACTGGCCAAGATGTCCTTGATAAATTCTATCCTCGAGTAAGTAAACAAATTAATTTAGTGATAAATATGTAAATTCTACACCGTATAGAAAGAAAAAACTTACTGATGTATCGGACGTTAGTCCTTCGTTAAAAGTCCTTCAAGTAAAGGTGGTGTAGAATTTACATATTTATCACTAAATTGTTTCGTAAAAGAGGTGTAGAATTTACATATTTATCCCTAAATTATTTCTTTAGAAACACCGACGCAGCTCACACTAGTTTACCGCTAGTTATTTTCTCCTCAAGTAAAAAAATTATTTTGATGCAGAGTGGACAACGTGTATTTTAAAAGCAATAGTAGAAAAAGTAGATTTAAAGGTTTTTAATCAAGAAGCAATATTTTTTTTAAAATTTTAGTTCTAACCTGCATTTGTTCTTATCTTTCCAGCACTGAGTTTTTC
>JANCMA020322345.1:0-11867 GCA_024336925.2 Zoanthus solanderi | reverse complement strand
TATATATTTTTAAATTTTTAACCGTAACTTTAATAAGTCGTTGTGACACAAATTTACGAAGTTTCAAAAAATCTTCAAAATTTATTTTAAAAGTTTTTGTCTTGTTCGTTGGCACTTAGCGATAGCTACTACTAGTAAATACACTAAATATTAAGTTTTATGGCTTTGAACTTTCAAATACTGTCATTAC
Source organism: Zoanthus solanderi (assembly GCA_024336925.2). Taxonomy (NCBI): domain Eukaryota; kingdom Metazoa; phylum Cnidaria; class Anthozoa; order Zoantharia; family Zoanthidae; genus Zoanthus; species Zoanthus solanderi. The sequence continues at coordinate 11,677 of JANCMA020322345.1, read as the reverse complement.
CGCTGCCATATGACGTTAATTAGAATGTACAGAATAAATAATCTTTTCACTTCTGAAGTTCCCATTTCCAAACCCAAATCCAAATCCAAGAAAAGACTTGAAAAAAACGAGTTCTTTATTTTTTACTGAGGAAAATGAAGTTTGTATAAAAGTACATCCTTAAAATTTATTAATTTTCGCTTGCCTCCAAAGTTATGATTGCATATTCACAGTCCTATGCTTTTATGAAACCTAATCCGATCTGGTTAAACTTGAGGATTTGAATCGCAATTTCCAAACCTTCTAGGCGGCAAGAAGTACACTTATCAGGATTTTACAGCTCCAACAAACTTTCAGTCCGCTACAGAGAAAGAAAGAGTTTTCACAGCTAGGTGTCTAGGCGCGTTTAAAGACGTGTTTACAACATTTGTCAATTCAACTGATGTATTTAGACAAGTACACTTCACCAAGCTTGACTACATTAAAGAAATAAAATAGAGCGCGGTCTTACTTTCTCGGCATTGATAGCCGGCAAATTGGGAGAAGCGGGTTTGTCACTTCCAGATATAATTTGCTTGACTGAGCATTGTCGCTGTTACATCTTGATTCTTAATGCAAAATCCGAAAAAAAACCATCAATGACTATTTTCAAAGAAAGCAGCTGAAAAGAGCAGTTACATTCTTTGCCCTTACCAAGATGTTGCTTTGGAGACCCATAATACATAAAATCGCAAGTTTATTGGCGAATACCTGAAAAAATTGTTTTGCCATTTGAAAGTTTCAGTTTTTCAAAATTGCTCGTCTATTAGTTTAACCATTTATATTATCAACTTTAACTTTGTTTTTCAATCAGAAACATGAATTTTCATGAAGCAATCGCACGTCTGCCCTTACTTTCTTGATCGACATAAGCCGAAATGTATTATTTATTTTGAAATTTCAACTGCACCTGCATAAAAGGTTTTTTCACACAGATTCAGACCAAACATTGACACTTATGGGCTATAATGCACTTTTAGGGGAGAAGATAATTCGTGAGCGAAAGGCAAAACAAGCGGTCAAATTTATAGTAAAGACTTCACACCTTTAATGTTTGGTCACTCTACCTTTAATCAATTTTTTCCACTTTCGTAGGATAAATTAATCACCTCGAGGCTAAATCCATTAATTGCTTTCTACTCATTTTTACATTCGGTTAAAAATGGGAACAATTCACGCAGACCGTACGACAATGTTTTATGAAGGATACTGGTTTGAAACAAATTTGCCCAGCGTTTTTGCCTATTTCGTAATCTCTTCCTTGACAATATGTGGGAATTCCTTAGTAATTGCGGCATTTATACGAGATCCATTTCGTCAACTTCGCACCTTGAATAACTACTTTGTTATAAGCCTGGCTGTTTCTGATCTGCTGATGGGAGCAGTGGCCGAGACCTTGCTCATTGGCTCATACTGGAAACGACACAGCGATGTCTTCTTCGTGCATTATCTATTCGCAATAATATCAGGAATTTCATCACTACTCAACTTGTCGGCTTTATCTGTTTTTCGATATTTTGCAGTAAAGCGACCGTTAAGCTATCAAGTTATATTAACGCGAAAGAGAATTCTTCTTTCTATCGCAATCATATGGTTGTTTGCCATACATTTTATAGTTCTTCCTGTTGCAGACTGGAGAAGCGCTTCCTATCAGTTGTATCTGTACGGACTGGGATGCATTGCGCCAACATGTGTCATTTTGGTGTGTTACCATGGAATATTTACAGGTATCAGAAATCACACAAAAACTCTGCACAAAATGACTTCAAAAACAAACTTGGTTTTAAAGCACGCGGTACAGAGAGAGAAAGCGACAACTAAAACAATGTTCATTGTTCTTGTTGTCTTTCTTCTCTTTTGGATGCCGTTCATCTTTGTTGATGTGCTAATGGTTCAGTGGCAAACCCTTCGCGGGCATCCGCAGTGGCATTTTGCTCGTGATGTAACCCTGTCGTTCACGTATTTCAGTAGCGCCATAAACCCAATGTTATACGCAGCACGAGTAGGACAATTTCGCGCGGCATTTCATAAACTTTGTTGCAGTAAACGTGCGTTTTTGAGGAGGTCAAACAGGGTTGAGTCGTTATTCACACGAATGCAAATCGACACAGTTTGAGTAATTCAAAAGGAGTAAAGTTTAATGTAGAGAACTAGAAGAAATAAAAAAAGAACAAAGAAGAATTTCTTTCATGGACAATTTAAATTCTATAAAAAAAAATTAAACCAATTAAAATTCAACTCAGCCAAGGTTACAAATATATATGTTTTAAAATTGCCATAAGCAATTTGTCTTGATAGTATCTCGTTTATAGCGGCGTAATTTGGGCGCCTCTGTCTTCCATGCAGCTGCAAGGACCCAGCTTCAATCCTTCCGAGATTTGAATATTTGTGGATCTGTGGATCTTAACTTTTACCAATATTAATTAAGTCTAACATATTTTTTTTTACATTAATTTTTTATAAGTGGTTGCTGAAGATCAACCGACGATGGATTTGCCCTTTGTCAAAAATCCTCTTCATCTCACAAAAGAAGTTCAGCTTGAGAAAAATTTTGAAACCAAAAGGTTATTTTTAAAATACAAACAACTTTCTACAATAATCCAAAGTCTTCAAGAAAGTATATCCAAGGCGAACCCAACTCATATACACAATATAAGTTTAATAATTCCGACAAAACTTTAATTTCAAAATAATCAGTTTAGCTTTTAACAAAGACTTCTGATCGCAGAATAGATAACTCCCATTAGGCGATTGGCTTTGAACTGATGTGGAAAAAGCCAGTACCAATTAAGAGCTTCATTGTCGTGAGACCGGGAATTAAGACAAAATGTGGTACTGACTTCAATTAGGCACCGCCAGAACTTAAAGGCGGCGCAGGTGTCACATCTTATATTCAACTGATTAATGGGCAATCTCTCTTCTTTCAGATTTCTTGCATTAAATGCATGTTTTCTGATAATTACTGTTAAGAAAATCTACTGTATGCCTTGGACACGAAAAAAGAAGTGAAATACAACACAAAAATCCTCGTTTTCACTGCGACAGAAGCCAAAAAGTCTCAAAACCTGATGAGGACGTGCTTGTATATATTTCCTTAAGTTGAGCTCAATCCAAGCCCTAAAGCTATTTAAAAACAAAAAATTTAACAACCAGAACTGTATCATAGCATTTTAATAAATACCACGAATCCATAGGTTATTACACAGAGACGACAAATACTTTCATCAAAGTTCCAAACAGATTGATTTATTTCTAAATAATTAACTTAATATTTATAGGTAGAGCCATATATTACTTACAGAGCCTAGTTCTTTGAACTTATTTAAGGCCAGACTTATTTTCAAATCCTACCATTAGATTAATTCATACATTCTCTGTCGGGAACCAATCGTCGCGTGGTTCAGCTCACTGTACGCCGAGACACAAACTATTTTTACATTCATGCATCTAAATGTGATTAGATTTAAGTATATATTTACTTGACAAAATATATTGATCCTAGGCATGATTAAAGCTAGTTTAATATAAAGCTCTCTCAACTTCATGTGAATACAGAATCCTAATTCAAACATCGAAAGTTTTATCAGATCAACATCAAGACTACAACATTCTTTCATGAATAAATATATTTTCTATTGCAGAAAATTGCCCTCATAGATTGGGTAACAACTCCGCCATTTAAGTTTTAGAAAGTTTTATCTATTACAAACTTGCCGAGCTACAAAAAAGCTTCCCAACCCCACCCCAGATAAAACACTATCTCCCAAGACGGACGCGCGACAACGCAATTATGCGTTGATAACAATGAGGTAAAAATGAACCTTAAAAGGCAGAATATGAAAAGCAAAACTTCAAAACAAGGTAATTCTCGAGTCTGCTTCTATTTCTTTAATAAAAGTCAAAATATGAAAAAAATAAATGTTCAATTTTGTGCAGCTTACATCACCAGAGAGAATGATCCGAAATCTAGGATTGTATAAGGCGCTGAGTTGCGAGTCTATTAAAGTAATTAAACTGCAGAAATAGACGTCTATGGAAAACAACTGATTAAAACAGAAAATTTTAACTCTGTCCATCTATATTACGAATCAATTATAAATTCTCTGATGTGACTAACAGAAACGAAATTACGAAATTCATATTTAAGGAACTAAATCGTACAATATTACAAGATTACAAACTCAGAAAAGAAAAAATGAAAAATACTTTTTGTTTTATCAAGCAATACTTAAAAATTAATTAAATCAAAACGCGATTGAAGACAAGTAGTGAAAAATTTACCGTTTACTAAGTTTTTAATTTAATTTCAATTCTAATTTATGCATTTTTTAAATTTGATTTCAACAGAAAATATTTTTGAAAACAAGTTTGTTCTTTTTTCCCCAAGAAATATACAATTAATGGTAATTTACTAACGGCAGTTTTTTTAGTGTTGCAAAGAGAGGATGTAAAGACCTCTTTAAACTAATTAGCACTGTGGTCGGCATACAAAATGACATCAAAATTAAACTTGTTCACTGATAATATTTCCAGCTGTCCTGAAAATGAGTATAAATCCATCCAGTTCCAGTAGTTTTAACATTTGTTTCACTAAGCTTCTGTAATTTCTCTTCAACAAATCCATTTTCTGCATAAAATGGAAAATGAAGAATTTAACATAACAGTAAAAATCAATTCTAAAAACATAACGTTTTTATGAACTGCCAAGGAAATGAGAAAGTAGTTAGAAATAGCAGGGGTTTCAGTGAAATATCCGATTCAAATTAATTTTGCTGTCAAAACAAACCTTTTTTTGTTGTTTTTGAAAATTCCGAAATGATTTTCTAGATGAAGAAAGAGGGAGTGCCAATGTGGCGGGGGGATATCGTCAGCTTTTTCATGTAGAAAACACTAACGGACCAAAAAATGAAACATGGCGTTAAGGGTACATTTGGACATGGAATATTTTCTGTTAGTCTATCAGCCTTGCAACAATGAGTTCAAAATAGAGGGGTAGAACTGACGGTTCCAAGAAGGAACAAGTTGAATTCCAAATCTGCCTTAAGAATTCTGATTTTGGGAATTTTATGCTCAAAATAACACATTCAACAAAATCAAAAACAGCTGTGTTTTCAAGCACCCGAGTTTGAATTCAACGGTTTGCGCATCTTTGAGAACAAAAGTTAACAACAAAACACAGCCAAAGACGGTAATCAGGCACAGATACCGTAAAAAATCTGACGACAGCATAAAGAAGGCATTCCTACCTAAAATTTCGACTATTATGTAGCTTGTAATACCAAAGTGTATTACTAACCAAAAAGATGGAAATCGATTTTAATTTTGTGCAACCAGAACCTCAATAGAAACAACAAAAAAATTTAAACCACAAAACAACCTTTGAAAAACATCTCTCGGCAGTGAGCGACAAAGATTTGCATGTTTTTCAAACACCTGTTTTACTCTTTTAGATTCTGTTAAATACTATTTGAACTTCAAATCAAAGAAGCCTATCACATCACACCTGATCTATCTTCAGACTAGACAAGTCTTGCTTGCACTTTTTGCTCTGTTAACAAGTTTATACTTGAGCAACAAATTTTTAAATTTTAAAGGTGGTTTACGTAACAACACAAAATTGATTTCTTAAATACTATTTCTGTGATGTAATCGGTAGTCGTTAACTGTTTGCTACCCCAGCAAATCTGAAACGTTTTAGAACAAAGGTATCTAGAAGCAGCATCTATAGCACCGATCATTATAATGTTTGGCTGACAAGCCTTCGTATACCAATAACTTTTCTTTATCAATTTTTGTGCTGCTTCAAAACAACGATTAAACTGAAGATTGCTGCTGTAAGAACTACATTTTCATGAATAATGAACCTTGAAACAAAATGTGTTCCTGTCGATTTTCATTGCAATCTTTAATTAGTGTCACGCAGTTTTGATTTTTCTTGCATGATTACCCATACAGCTCGTGTATGCTTTTAGAAGAAGATCATTAAAGGGAATTTTCAAGCAAAAATTCATATTCTGATTGTTTATTAATTGCTTTTATTTCTAATCAACTAATGCCCACATGACATGGCACTGGACAAGCCAAAAAACTCATTCAAAAGTTGTTCTGTTGTTTTTTAAGTCTAGATTGTTATTATTCTTAACGGTAATGTTTTATCGTATAGCAGGGAGCATGCATAATAAACATTCAACAGTTGTGCCTTAAAAAACAGATAATTTGGCCAAATCTGACCATGGGTATTCAAAACAAATTTTTCAACCCCCTGCATCCGTGCCGTGCCGTCCCAATATTCCTATAATATTCTATTGTTTCTTTAACATTCTAAGGCCCTGATTATATGAAAGGGGCTAGCCCGGTTGAGCGAGCTGAAAAAGAACCTTCAGTCCGTTATTACATGATACGAGCCAGCCCGGCACGGCTACAAAGTTAGCGAGAGTTTCGTGTTTATTTATGATTATATAGTGGAACTGCGAAAATGTTCTACTACGTTTCCTAAATGATATATTCAACAACATTTGAGACTGAAATTCCCAAAACAAATTACAACTTTCGGCCTCAGCCCCAGAATTAGACGTTGTTATAAAAATGAGCGGACAAGTAACTCAATTATGCCAGCAACTGTCAGTCCGGGCCAGCCCTCCTGTGCAATTATATGGAAAATTTTCATTCCGGTTTGTCGGGATTCTGGACGGTTGTTACCGAGATCTCGGCAAATCGGGCTGAAATTTTCCATTTAATCGCGAGCCAAATTTTTACAGAGTTTATGCGGACGGCCAGGATCTCGTTAGAACAATTCATGATCTGCCCACTCAAACAGGCCAGCCCGGCTCATGTAATCGGGGCCTAACTATTGCCAATATTAGAACTATTATAATGCAAAGACTTGGTGAAATAAGCATTTGAATTCTGCAGCAACTAATTCTGAAGGGTAGAAATTGACTGTGTTACAATAAAATAAATTGCCATTACAAACCTTTATTTTGATGTACCGGGGTAGCCAGACGTCTCTAGAATGATCAGCTCTATAAGGTGTGAAATATAAAACGTTTTTTAACAAATAATTGTTGCTGTTAGAGTAATTTTAACAATCAGTATGCAAAGCAAACCAAAGAACACTTAACTCATTCTCAAAAAATCGGTAACTATTATTTTGCTCATTTTCGGTTCAGTAGTAAACCCAGCCTTATAACACTGCTGATACTTTTAAGTTAGCAAAGAATTATCCTTTTTTTCCAAACTGTAAAGCTGGGAGATGCGAAATCTCAATTTTTCTTGCTGATATTTTAAAATTATCACAGAATGAACCCCTTTTAAAGCAACTAACATTTGTAATCATTGTGTTTGTTTGAACATGATTTTCTCCAGAATCCAAGTGCCATTGCTGGACATGCACTTGCTCAAAGTCCTCGTCTAGCAGGGGGGAGAAAGATGAAAATGCCAGGGGGTACATCTAACTGGGTTTACCCTATTATTTGAAAATGTGTAACTACAATAGTATAAACAGTAGAAAACAACCACTTTAGAAAATTAGTGGGTGAGAGCCAGTGCCCTCCCACCCACCCCCACTTCTGTTGCCCGTCTAGTTAAAAGCTAAGCTCTGCCAGACTGAAACATTTGTGTGAACTTGTTTTCAGTCAAACCTCACTCTAGTATCTTTCAGGCTTTTACATGTATGCTTCATGGTATAAAAAATCAAATAAAACTTTAAGGGTTAAAAGATAATTAAACTTCTAAAAATTTACGTTTTGGTTACTCTGGTGGTAGCCTTCATCAGAATAAAATTTTAAAAAGAGTGAAAGGTCATGAGCTTGTAAGAACTTCTCCACCTGAATACTGCCATTGTTCATCTACAGAAGATATGCTTTAACAATAGATTTACTTACTTATGCATAATTTACCAAACATAAAACACTCTCACAACTTTAAAAATTGTATTCTGATGAAGGCTACCACCAGGTTAACCAAAACGTAAAGTTTTTAAAGTTTTAATTATGTATATTAAGCCATAAAGTTTTATTTAATCTTTTATACCATAAACCTCTGGAAAATAAAGTACCTGTGATAGATTAGTGTTCGGTCATGGGAAATCAAAGACTCTCATTGGTCTATTTAACACTACAGAAACCAGAGATATGTGCGACTGGCTCCATGGACCACTTAGCTAGTAAAGCATTTTGCTAAGCAGCTCTCAGCTGAAGTTAGTACTCAGAGGCAACTGTGATGGTAAAGAATGTCAAACAAAATATATGCAAACCTTGACAGAGCCATGGTTTAAACCTTGCCACCACAAAGATGGTAGGCAGAGATCTTCTCACCCAAGTCAACCACACCAGTTCATTTTCAGCTAAATCATACAGCATGAAAAAGATCCCAGCCTGTTAGAGCTGATCAGTGAAACCCATGAAAAGTGCTCACCTTTCAACTTTTCCTTTGGAAGATCGTCAAGCTCAGTTTCAAACCTGAATGGTTCCTCAGCAACTGGCTACATAAATAAAAATATTATAAAACTCAATCCCACTTCATAGGTAGATCACTACATACCAACTTATAACACATTTTACCAAACAGCAGTAACAGTAACTGGTAAAAATTGCTCTGGGAGACAAAAAGAACAATTTTATTGTTTTCTAAACTAGTTAAAGGAATAAAGACCGAGAAATTACTTTGGAGAATTTTCCTATAAATTATTGTCTTCATGTTTGTTTCTTGAAGAGATATAAGACAGGGTCAAAAACTATTCCAGTTACCTATTGTGAGAGATCACATGGCAAAGGAAAAACAACTGGAAAAGAAAAGAATGAAACCAAATGTTGGGATCAGAATAAATTATTATAATAAGAATCTACAGTCAAGAGACTTCAAATGAAAAAACATTTGCAGAATCAAGTAAAACAACTTTGTGTTATTATTGAGTTGCAAAGAAAAAGTAATGTTTAAAAATTGAGGCATTGCAGCCAGTAATTTGATTATTCTTTTTCACTAAACATGTCCAACACATGCCAGCATGTAAAACAGATGTAAAACCGAATATGACGATGATGATGTTGATGATGATGGTGATGATGATGGTGATGATGACGATGATGATGATGATGGTAATGGTGATGATGGTGATGATGTTGATGATGATGGTGATGGTGATGATGTTGATGATGTTGATGATGATGATGATGATGATGGTGATGATGGTGATGATGTTGATGATGATGTTGATGATGATGACTAAAATAACATTGTACCTCAAGTACAGACAGTTAAAGGCTGCTATCACCAATTTCATTTTTTTTTCGTTTATAAGTTAAAACTCATGTTATCACCATCATTATCAATATCTTCATCAGTATCATTGTCAATTTATTGCCAATATCTTCATCAAAATTAACCGCTGTCTGGTTACCCTAATTGGTAAGGTGCCAGTCTATCGTGCACGAGGCTGGGGTTTGATTCCCAGACAGACCAACACTCAGGGTCTTAAAATAATTGAGGAGAAAGTGTTGCCTTTGCTCTAACATCTGCAAATGGCTAGACTTTCTACTACCCCAGTCCAGTCTCTCGACACTCTATCGAGGGACTTAAAAGAACCCACACATTAATTTTGTCGGAAAGAGCAGGGTAGTGATCCCAGTGTTGTGGTCTGTCTTCATCACTAGGACTGAGGGCATTTACATCATCATCATCATCATCATCATCATCATACATGGTTTTACATCCATTTTACATGCTGGCATGCGTTCAATGGCGAGCCACTGTTGCAGACTATCTAAGACCATCACCTATTAAAAACTGCATTTATTTGTGATGCGTATTTGATCATATCCATATGAAAAATGCGCAATATAAATACTAAATATTATTATTATTATTATTATTATTATTATTATTCAAAATCAACACAGTTATTAATCTAATCATTAATATATTCAAATTCATCACATACCTCATCAGCTGGGTCATAGTATTGATCCAGATATGGATGAGCGAGAGCTGCTTCTACTGTTATCCTTTTGTTTGGGTTGAATGTTAGCATTTTATCCAGAAGATCTAGGGCTAAGAGATGTTTGGAAAACTTCATTACTTTACTTTATACTAAAAAATATCTAAAACTTGGAAGACAGTTTGTGAGCTATAAGAAGCAAAATGGTAAATCTTTAAAATAGAGATTGTTGAACTAAGTTTCATAAGTTTCAAGCAGAGTTGGAAGAATGTTGCTTTAATACTGATATTAGTGCCAGACTGTACAACCAACGCATAAGACAAGTTTTTATTTCAGTGTTAAAAAGTTGCATACAGTTAAGAACAACTGCTATTACTAAGACCAAGTTGATGGTGATAGGTAGAGAACCTGCTGTTAGACCAGGGGAAGGTACCCATGTGGGGTTTGTGGCAAAGGAGTTGGAGCAAATTCAATATGGTGTCAATGTTGTGAAAGGTGGTGCCACCAGATGTTCAGGGCTCAGAAATCTGAGGAGATAACTTCAGATGTCCATGCAACATATGTGAGGGGAGTTGTGGTAATGCCACCGAGATTGAAGGTGGGAGAAAATAGTCTGGAAATAGTGGACAGCTTTCATTATCTTGGTGATGTGATTTCATGTGGAAGAAGGGGTAGAATCAGTGGTAAGGGATAGGATATTCTGTGCTTGGAATAAATAAAGGGAATTGGAGATTGCTAGTAAATCAGAGCTTTCCACTAGAGGAAAGAGTGAAGGTTTACTGTACATGTGTGAGGCCTGCATTGCTGTATACTGTGGAAACTTGGGAATTAACAGAATGACTGGAAGGACTGCTAGCTAGTTGTAATCATAGAATGTTAAGATACATAGATTTATTTTTCCAGGACCAATCCCAAATTCTCCCTTGCAAAAAACATAATGAGTAACTACTCCACCAAAACAACTGTGAGGTTCTTCAGCTGTTCAGCTTAAGTAAAATGTGAGAAAAAAAAAACAGAAAAAATCCTGAAACTGAGTCTTCATAAAATACAAAAAATAAAATCATGAGTTAAATGCTTCTGCAGATTTTGGTTGGTTTATTTAAACTTTTTAAATTTTTTCTACAAAATTCCAGGAGTTAGGAAAATTATCTGTTTTTCGGGAGTTCTCCAGGGACCTGAAAAGATAATTTCAAAAATTTCCAGGAGTTTTCCAGGAGTATTGAGCAACACGTTAATATATGAGGTTTTACAAGTTGACAGCAGAAGAATGGCAAGATCTGTATGACGACGATGACTTTGATGGAGTCTTAGGATGGGTTTTCTTTCTTCCTTTAGGATTTACCCACCTTATTTTCCAGCCAAGAGAATCAATAAACATAATCTTCTTTAAATATGTTTACTAGCTCATTAAAATAAGGAAAGCCTCCTATCTTTATTTCTGCTGAACTCTATTCCATTCAATACCACCAAATTAAAGCCATTTCAAAATAACTGGAAACATAAAAACATACAAAAGAAACAAAGCTTTCACAATATGATTGTGCATTGAAATTATCAAAATAATCAAAGTTTCACAGTATGTTTCTTTGTTTCTTTGTTTGTCAAAATCAAATGCTTCTTTTCTTTTTGAAACATGATGCAGACATAATCCACATCATGGTGCCACATAATGACAAAAGCATTTTACATGGCACAAATAGGTCATCAACCCTGAGAAAAAGATTC
>JANCMA020322237.1:0-11867 GCA_024336925.2 Zoanthus solanderi | reverse complement strand
AGGCTTTTTCAAAATTTCGAAGTATGGACGGCGATATCATCAAAAGTAACGCTAAAAGCCGTCAAAAAGTGCCGTTTTTAAAACCGTAATGCCTCCTTAATGACTGCTCACAAAGGGAAACAAAACAGATGTTTCCCGAGGGAGCATTCATTAAGTGTTTTGTTATATAGCATAAACAAAGTAAACCACAATTATTAAAACAAAACAAATTTATTACAAGAATGAGAGTGGAGTTACAAACGTTTAGTAGTCCTTGTGGCATTTTGAGTGTTTTTGGAATCCTTTTGTACCAGGAGTTCTAAAATTCCATCTTCTATAAGATGAGCAAAACGTTTCTTTGGGAGCAACATTTTGTTTTTGAATGAAAACAGACAAAATTGCAAAAACAATCTTTTAGTACGCGCGGCCACCAATTTTCCCGCCGAATTTTCCCGCTCTCAAACGTGAAGCGACAACAATGTTCACCGGCTGGTCAACAATTCAGTTTCGAGATATTGACCAGCTGGGTAACATTTGATTTGAACTCATCCACGTGATCTCGATTTAGCCAATGAGAGCGCGCACTCGAGTCAAAACGCACTAGCTATGTAACAAAATAACATATTATTTATATCATGTTGCGTTTTACTCTCTTACCATTTGTGAAATATATTGCAACACCACAAATACAATAAATGTTTTTTTAAATACTTTTGATATTAAATTGACAAAATATTTTAATAACTGACCACATTTTCATTTAGAAACCGATCCAAAATATTTTAGTTCCAATGACAATTGTTCAACATAAATAATCAATTTCTATATTTTCATTTAACTTTAATTATAAGTCTAAAGGATTAAACAAAGACAAACTAATTTACGGCCGCCGTTTTAGAACAAACTATTTGCAACATAAAAAGTCAATGTCTTGTAGATATTGCATGCTTAAATTAAGGTGAACTTTTTTGCATTGTTTTTTTTTTTGCTCAGTTTCTTTTTTCTTTTTTTTTATAAAAAGAAGATAAACTGTACAAGATAGAATTCTCACACAATCGACAGTCATTATAGAAATGTAAGATTAGGACGATTAGCATCGGCAATTAAACACCCTCCGCAAATATCTTTCGTTGTCAAGCTCAAAAACCGTTGGTCTTCAGCTTTCTTCTTCAAGACCCTCTTCACCTTTTTTCAAAATCTTCGTAACTGTAACAGCAAGCAGAAAGCCCAAAGCTCCAATCCCCGATATTACCAACAGCTCAACAACCACGACCATAATTCAATTTATAACTGCTAAAACTTCCGAGAAACAGTCTGGTATACCTTGGCAAATCTTGGTAAAACTGAGCTGTAACGAGTTCTGCGACGTTCACACAACCTAAGATGTTTTTAAGCAGTGAATCTCTTCCTTTTGTTGCACCAAGAACAGAGTTTTATACCACTAACACAAGCAAGCTAATTGACATGGTATGATGTCCTCCGACTGTGCGACTAATGAAAAATATTTACTGCTTTGTACTTCGATAGAACAACACTCTCAGCGTATGAATAAAATTTTAAAAGTGAGTTCCTTTTTAACAAAACGCCTTTGTCTTGAAGAAAATGTGGTGAAAAAAGTAATTGTATAGTGAAAACGTAATTCGTATACCGCCTTTTCAAGGCTAACAAACTGGAACTTTTCGCCGCTTTGTTCTGAGATGACGGCGTGTAGTGTACTATTTTAAAATAAACTTTTTATCAAATTTTAAAGTATAATTTTATTGTTGGTTTTCATCAAGAACTTAATTAGGAATTCAAAATCAAAAGATTTTCTTTTGACAATACTAGATATCGCATGCAATTTAAAAAATAACTTTCAAAATGACACAATTCTTTATCAATTAAAGTTGAAATTATAACATTTTAAAAATGAAATAAAGTTCAAAACGTGGGAAAAAAATCAAAATTGAAATATGCTTATGAAGCTGCTTAGTTACCAAGTTTTGAACAAAGAATGTATGAGGACGGCAGATTGTGTTTAACACATTCGCATCAACTCGCAGCACTTCACTTTCTGTTAGAAACTTCTAGTTTTAGTTTTTTTTTAACGTATTTTAGTATTGCTGGGAGTTAATCAAGGTTAGGGTTTTACCCTGTTGTTCTCTCCCTATTTGTGCTTTTCCTTTTTTATTTATTATTTTAGTTTTAACGTTTTGAATATTTACATATGTATTTCAACTGCACCGACTGAAAAAAAGTATATCAATAAATAACCAGGATTAGCTGTACCGTGCAAGCTACACAATTCGAGTTCAAAACAATAAATGAATATATACACTGACCGACAAGGCATACCGTACCGGTTGGCTAGTTTAGTGAATGCTGACTTCAAATTTTTGGCGGAGAATGAACTTAAACTAATTCACTAAACCGAAGCGAACGCAGCTAAGCATGATAAACATCTTTGCCTCAACCCAGAAGATATTTAACCGTGAATCTAATGCGGTTGTTCAGGAATTAAGAAACACAACGTAATAAAAGAACTGTTTCTTTACTTGTTTATGGACCTGAATTAAGCGAAGAATGTTCACAAACAACTTACAAATCACAGCCTTGCTGGATACGAAAAGGAAAACTTTTCATTAGGCAGCTCAATGTACAATAATTAATGACTAATAATGGCGGAATATTCGATAAACAAGCGCAACTCGTGCTTGAAGTTTCAATGATCATTCGGCCGTAAGAGATTTAAGAAGTTGACATTTCGAATAACCTTAGTCGGAACAGTATAACCCATGATCGGACGAAGTCAGCTACTTGCTGCTCCGATCATTACAGTTCCGAAATTACATGTCTTGCCTTTATGTATTTCAATAAGTTTTCTAGTATTGAACGAAAAATTTTGTTTTTGTTGCGTTTTGTTTAGTTAATCAATTTGCTGATTGCTCTGATCAATCGCAACTCAGCTCCTTAAATCACAAAAGTTTAGTATTCAACTGAATTATGTCAAATTATTTGAATGATCTTTTCCAATGAAACACTCCATTTCTGAGAATACATCAAGCAAGGTGGACGTTCGTAGAACATCAATCAGGTTAATTTTTCACGTTCTTTACTGATCGTTTCTGTGCTAAAGCAATTGTTAAGATATTTCTTGCATCATCTATATTTTAATCTTCGTTAATAAATAGTTTGAAATAACAGGCCAGGCGGAAGGTCCCAAGAGTTGGTCCTGTTATGTTATAGATAAAATTCGTCGAGCGCCCCAGGCGCAAGCAAACTAGGGGGTTCCGGGGCATGCTCCCCCGGGAATTTTGAAATTTAGCTTTTCTAAGATGAGAAGTAGCGCGTTTTCAGAGAGAAATGAACAAAAAATGAAACAAAAATTGCGGTGAAACATACATCAGTCTCAACAGCATATTAAACAAATTTATTAGTATAATGGTCTTTGGAGTGGAATTTTGAGCCCGTTATGATTATGGCAACACCGGCTATAGGGAAACCCACCACAGCTGGTTGAGAGCACTAACTTTTTTTAGGGTATACTACGGCCTCAATCTGTTACAACCGGCTCATCAAACCGCTATAAGCCAACTCGCTACAATGAGTTGAATCTCAACCACCTACAGCGGTTTGAGAACACTAAGTTCCTATAGTATATACTAGGGCTCAACCCGCTACAATGGCCGGGGTCGGTCAACTCGTTATTGTTAGGAATTTTGTACTTATTGATTTAATTGTATAATATTCAGCTACCACATTACTTTAGTATCATCCATTGAGCTTTCGCGTTATTCATTAACATGTAATTCGAGAAAAAAAAGAAGATTGTGAAAGAGCAGAGATTGAAGTTGAACGTGACTGAGTTTGAAGTAGAGTGAATTTCGTGTAGAAAAAGATTGTGGAAAATAAAGAAGTCGTTTCAAATTTACGACACGCTGTAGCCCAACCAGCTACAACGGGTTGAGTCTCAACTGACCAACTACAGTGGGTCAGAAGAACACTAAGTTGCACTTGCTATATTATATACTAGGGCCTCAACTCGCCACAACGGGTTCATCAATCCGCTATGCATGTGAGTTGTAACGGGTTGAGGCCCTAGTATATACTATAGAAACTAGTGTTCTCAACCCGCTGTAGCATATTGATCAACGCGAAATAGCGGGGTTAGTATTTTTGCCATCTTCAAACTTGTATGATTTAATGGGAAAAAAAAGTAATTCCTCAATCACTTATAATCAAATCAGTTTCAGCTGATAATAACAATTCATATTTGAATATCCAGCCTTTTTTTTTTGAAAAATTTATGAACAAAATTCATTAACAGCAAGATAAGAAGAGGTGGGTAAAAATTATCATTGACGGCAATCGATGCATTTTTTGAAAACATCCGACCATCTGGTATTCACTATGGTTCTCAACTTTGGACAGCTGAAGAGTTTCGTGTGAGTTCTTCGTTTTTATATATTTGACTAATCAGAAAAATAGAAACTCCTGAAACTGGAATCTTATTTTCCTGATCAACAAAAACTGTTTGTAGAAACAGTGTACTTTAAAACAATTATCGAGCTATAGTGGTAGCTGAAGTGAAATACTCTTTGACCCAAAACTGCATTGTTTTTTAATGGTCCTGAATTAAACTGAGGATTATCAGAGTATAAAAATAACTTTTAGTCCTTTTTTATGCTTTTAACTTTAACAAACAAACAAACAAACAGGAAAGGAATTATTGCTAAGATATTTTCTTCCAGTTTTTCCTATAATACCTATAACTTTGACTAGAACAAAATTTTATTAATGCTTTTTGAAGCCACAAAGTTTGATTAACTAAAAGATTGACAAGCATAAAGATATGATTACTAATTATTTATTTATTCTGCTACTTAATCCCAAAAGGCAAGTTTTTATCCGTTTTGGATTCAAATTCTTTCAGTCGAGGAGTGGATAATATAGCCATGCCAAAGATAAAACATTTTCTGGTAAGGTTACCCAAAGCCGTTGGAAATGCATTTTCTTCAATTTTTTCAAATAAGTATAACAAAAATACATTTTTGAAGAGAGAAAAATATGATA
Organism: Zoanthus solanderi; assembly: GCA_024336925.2. NCBI lineage: Eukaryota > Metazoa > Cnidaria > Anthozoa > Zoantharia > Zoanthidae > Zoanthus > Zoanthus solanderi. The sequence goes on along the minus strand of JANCMA020322237.1, from coordinate 6,836 downwards.
CAGTTCCCAAATATGAAGAAGAAGATTCAGAGGAGCTCAGTTCTGTAGAGAAAGACAATTTGGAAGAAGACGAAAACGAGAATCAAGATCTAGAAGAAAAACCAAGAGAGACGTCAAATTTGCAAGCTGCCTGGAATATTTCCAATCTAATTCAAGGTAAATTTTAAGGTTGATTTCAGCTTAACATAAACATGAAAGAGAAAAACAAGTTGTCTCTTTTTTTAAAACTTAACAAATCAATTTCTCTTTTTACTTTTAACAAAAATTGTTAGAACTACTCTACAAAATCTGAAAGATGATTCATAAAACACACTAAATTTCTCATTTTTGCCGGTAATAATACTTTCTATAAAGTTAAAAAAAAATTGTTAAGTTAATTACGCTAACGAATCTTCGCTTTTGTGTACATGATTATCAATAAATGCAACTAATTGCCAATGCACGTTATTGAAGTGTCATTGCGCGTAAAAGAAAACACATTCCACGCTATTAAACATATCGAGCACGCTAATGATTGTCCATTGATGCTGATGAATGTTTGCGCTATTGAAAGTCGGTCCGCGTTAATGAAGTTATTTGTGGCGCTGATGAAAGTACATAACATGTTATTGATACAACTATGGACGCAAACTAAGTAATGCCCATTTTCTGTTAATGAACAGCAAAAGGTATATTTTTCTGCCCGATGCATCTTGGCTCGATATTCGTGTTTACGTGAAATTACCAGTATTATTTTAAGTTCGTGAAAGCAACAAATTAAAAGTTAATGAGCTTGTTGCTCACGTACGAAGCTCTTGAAATTGAGATTCATTTAAATCATTATGAAAGGTTTGTTTTTCAAACCAAATAGGGTCACAATTTTAGTTACAAATAATTTGGATAATACGTGCGAAATGATTGGTCCACGAGTAATAGCGTGAGCGATATCGTTGGCTGTCTCCAAGTTATGAGAATTTCATAAAAGTATACATAAGTTAATTTTATGAAAAAAACAAACAAACAAACATTTTCCCTGTGCCTTCATAGTCTGGTGAAAACCTTAGCAAAGTTTGCGAAATTTCGAGCGGGTAAAAACCCTCGACTGCGTCTTGGATTTTCATTGATCTACTCTCGAATTCTCGTTTCGGTTTTCACCAGGCTATGAAGACACAGGGAACATATTTTACTTTTATTTCTTGACTGTAACTGCGCCTCCAAATAGAAAAGTAGTCACCTGAAGAGAAATGTTCGGGTTGTTTTCTCAGCGAGAGAAGCAGTAACTTTTTCTACGCGCTATCACACGAAAGTTACGTTAAGTATAGACTCTATGCGAAAATGGCGGCGGTTTTATAATCCTTTTGTCTACATTCCCATTACCCCTACTAGCCTCGTTCTTGGGTTAAACTTTCCAAAGAATATCTTACCACAAACGAGGCTTGTAGGGTTAATTTGAATCTAATTTTTGCATAGGGTCTGTACCACGACAAAGTTCTAAAAATACTCATTTATTTCAAATTTGATATTAATCCATTGTCATTTTAAGTACTTTGTACTAAATGTCAACAAAAACTTAAAAAATTCAAAATCCCAATAACTGATCACGATCTCAATATATTTGAGTGAAGCGTGCTCTGTAACTTAAGTAGCAGTACCATACAATGCAAGGCGTTGCTTTGTAATATAAGATAATGCAGTACTATGCAATTCAATGCAATGCAGTGTTATGCAATACAATAATTAGCAACCTTCGTTCATTGTCCAAAATCCACTCGCGCGTTTGGTCAAAATCGATTACATGATTTCGCAGTAAGTGCCACCAAGCATGATCTAATTTCAATAACGCATATTCTTTATGGCCGAGTACGCAAGATTTGCTGAAGTACAAGAAGACGATATTTACCATATTACATATAACTCAATCTCAAAAACACAAAGCTATAGTTAACGTAGAGTGTTTTTGGATTAAATGTAAGTTGTCATATACTGAATTCAACTGTAGTTTTAAATTCATGTATAACGCAGCAAACAAAAGCGATTGATTTACTTCAATAACCTGCAGGTCTCGCTCAGTGTATTTTGCAGTTTATTTATATCAAATATATGAAATTTCTATCTTTTAAGCGTTTTTATGTACAGCTTTTTTGTATGTTTTGTGCTACTTTAATTGAACTACGCCAATACAATTACAATTATTCAATCGTGGCCTTAGTGCCCATTTTAGTGGTCTCAAGTTAGTTAATACCACGCTTGTGCTATATATACTCGACGTTTATCATTATAACCACATCTCACAAGCTTTGCACTTTTACTACTACTTATTCATTTTCTTGCATCAAGGTCGTAAAATCATGTATGTATCGACTACGTGCAATGCAGCGACTTCGGAATGGTAAAATATTAAAGACTGTTACAGTTTTCCCACCATTGCTGCTGTAAGTCTGCTGAAACCAAAAGATTTGCTCTTCTTTGTCTTGAAGAGATAATCTGTATTCTGACAAAGCACAACCTTTTAGAAAATTTAAACCACACGTTGCATTGAAAGTTGTAATAGTATTAGAGATGATAACAAGATCAGAGTGCTTGTTATTCTAGTAACAGTGCTGTCAGGAGTTGTTAGGAGCGTAGTAAAGGCTGAAGGATCCACAGATTTGTAGGAATTAAAAAGTTTAAAGTCTTATATTAAGAAATTAGAATTAATATATATTTATTGTCAATTTTCCTCCCATATTAGGTACAGGAACACTTGGAATTCCATATGCTGTGAGCCAGGGGGGTTACCTAGGACTAGGTGCCATTATCCTGGCAGGGTGGGTGACTAACTACACAGGCAAGCTTATTATCGACTGTCTTTATGTTGCCCCAAGCGACGAAAAAGAAGAACTTGTTCCGTCACGAAAACGTGAAATGCAGAGCTATGCTCATCTAGGTGAGTTTAATTGAACATAAATCAGCGAAGGTAGATCTGGATTGAACGTTCAATTATTATTACATTTTTAAAGGTCTACTTCCTTCTGTTTCACACAGGTGAGAGATGCTGGCCGGAATACGGGAGAAAGATCGTCGGCATTATGCAGGCGCTGCAGCTTAGCTGCGCATGCGTGCTTTATCTGCTTCTTGTCGCAGACTTCTTCAACGACGTGTTCGAGAAACACGCTCTGTCTTACTCGGTATGGACTGTTATTGCTGGCATCATTCTTCTTCCTTCTGTTTTCATAAACAAGTTGTCTAGAATCTCATGGATGAGCATGCTCAGCGTATTCTCCCTGATTATTGTATTCTGCACAGTGATAGGCTACGGCATCAGTCAGAACCACAGTTGGCATTGGCGTATGCCACTGTCCAGTGCTTCTGGTTTTCCAGTTGCCTGGAGCATCATCTTGTTCAGCTTTGTGTGTCATCCGTACTTGCCGGGCATTGAAGAAAACATGAAAACCCCGGAACACTTTAACAAGGTGATGAATTTTTCTTTTGTGATAGCCACCGTAATTAAAGTCATGTTTGGTTGTACAGCTTGGCTAACTTTCAAAGATGAAACTCAGCAGGAGATTTCAGAAAACCTTCCACCAGGTGCTCTACAGAACACAGCGAACTCATTTCTTTGCTTGAACGGCCTTCTTTCCTACGTCCTTCCAGCTTTTACGCTCTTCTCGATAATCCACAAAGCCCGATTTTCATGCATTCCCGGCTGTTATGAAGATGATAAAATCAGATTCTCGTGCCAAGAGAAACTGCTAGTCTACGGGCTCAGATCGCTGTTTGTAATTTTGACTGTACTTGTAGCAGTACTTCTACCAGAATTCTCTCTCCTAATGGCGCTTATTGGCAGCGTGTCAGGCGTATGTCTCACTTTAATATTTCCATGTATGTTCCACACCATTTTAAACTTTACCAAGCTGTCACCCAGAGTGTACGTTACAAATATGGTTATAGTTTGCGTTGGAGTCCTGAGTGGCGGTTTGGGATTCCTGTTTTCTGTTATTGCTCTTGTGAAAGTTAACATGACCTGAGAGATTCAAACTATGCCAAGCTTTCGCCCAGAATGTATATATGTTACAAACATGATTCCGAGTCGCTGATTGGGCTTCCTGTTATTAGTTATCAGTTATTAAATAATAAAAGTAGCTGCGCTAAGAAATTTAAGAATATATATTTATAATTTTGTAATGAGAAAAAATTTGTATGTAGCGAAATTTTGCTAAAGCATTGCTTACAATTTGTTTCGTTAGCAAACAACATTAGGAGGCAAATGATTTAATTTCAAAACTTGCAAAGGCTTATTGATTGAGAAGCTGCCGTAGAATATCAGTTGAAACAGGTAAAACAAGCTCAAGTAATGGTCTTACTTAACAATTAGGTATCGTTGAAAGTTAAACTGCTTTGTACATCTGTCTAATTCTCTAAAAATGGCACGAAGTGATTTAATAGACCTAAATGCCTACTATCGGTAGGTAGACTAGGTATGTACTGTAGTACTATATTATTTCAGGCGGATATGTGGAAGTCATTCACTTTGTGAAGAAATCACCAAACTTGACACAGTTAAAGAAATTCGGATATGGAGGCATCTCCAGAAAGCCATTATAGGGTGTTTCAAGGGGGTTTAACTTGAAAACGAGGCTAAAATTCAAAGTTTATGTTTTTTTTTGCTAAAGCAGTCTCATTTGGCAGGATTGGGGCAGTGAACATTATAAAGGAAGAAAAAATGTTATTCAATAAAATCACTCAGAAGACAGTTAAGCTGGGAATGGGTTGTTAACATGAAAACGAGGCGAAAGTCAAAGTTTTATGTCTGCTTCGTTAAGAAACTACCAAATTTGGAACATTTATAGTTTTGTTATTTTGAAAAAATTGTGATACAGATTTTTTGTTAAACAACACTCAAAAGGATATTTAACATGGAAACGAGGATATATTCTCCACTTCTTGTACATGTCAAACTGCTTTATGGTGACTCAAGTTTTCCCTGACTTGTTTATCATATCTCTTTTAGATATTTCCTAGATTACAAGAGACAGAAACCGAAAACAGAACATTTTCTTGCTGCCTATGTACTAATTACAGATTCTTGTCGGGCATGTTTTTCTCCCGTTTCCTTCTGCTTTTTTTTTTTTAATCTGTGATACGAGGTATTTTTAAGGTCGAAAATTTTAACGCCTTGGTATTTTTTTAGAATATTTTTTAAATTTCCTAATAAGCATCGCTGTTCTTTTAACCCCGATGTATCTATCCCCTGGGGGGGGGGGTATACCGGTTAACTTTCTTTTATAATGTCTGGTTTTTAAAGCTCACAAAGTACTGCAAAATCTTACATAAATGCCTTTAAGTGTCAAAATAACTGAGGTTTAAGTAATTTCAGCAAGGTGTTCAACTAAGCATTATCCACCACATACGCAGAGTGCTGTACATTTCAGTGCCGATTTGATACAGAAACACTGGGATTTGCAGCCAATTTTACATCCACAACGAATGAGGTTATCACAGGATGACGAAATGTCTGAAAGGGTTATCCATCGAGGCGTTCATCCATTGGGCAATTGCTCCCATCTCCATTCATTTGGACAAGGCAAGGGCATTTGAAGTGAAAGTGCTTGTCCCTAACAATGCCCTCCTTGGAAAACCGCTCTTTTGATGCGTTGTTTGAGAGCTGCTTGAGTTGGTGGAATGGCGTCCAAAAGTTCTTCCTTTTTGTGCAAAACGTTGCCAGCGTGCCTCGTTTACATTGTCTTTTTCTCTGAGAAACATGAAACAGTATCGCAGTCAGTTAGAGCATTGAATACAATTAAAGATCTTAATTTTTGGATGCCAAGTGATTTCGCAATCGATCGTTGTTGGCAAATGTTCTCTAATTTGCCCCTGTGCCAAATAAGATCCATAACTCTGAACAGGCAAGGCTATGAAATGCAGCGGTGCATATCACATCGAAATCTGTGTCTATAGGAGATACCTTTTCAGCTAAGAATATAAATAACTCCTTTTCTGCATCAACCCTCAGGAAATCTCTCCAGTTCTTCGGTACTACTGTTGAACACTGAACACGCCTACTAACACTACTGTCTCTCTTGTTTGTGGTTGCTTTCTTCAGGCTATCTGGTATGTTATTGTATTTATCTAAAATTTTAAATACACTCAAAAAATGTAAAAAACTTTTTTTTTTTTAATGAGCAAATAAAGTGATTCCTAATCCTATTCCTATTCCTATTATCAAACACTACATCCAATATGAGACAATACTGCAAGCTGGGATTGAACGTATGGTGCAAAAACGTCAGTACATCAAAAACTATCGCATCAAAAGAAGCCGGGACATTTGTTGATGTTGATGAGAGATTTTGCAACCTTTAAAAAGATCAGATTTCTTGGAAGAAAGCAGCAATTTTCCATTTGTGACAAAGAAGGTGGGCAACCCTGATTTTCCTGCATGAAGAAGTTGTCAAGGTCCCCATCTCTGGTCTGGCAGGATATATAGAACCATAGAACCTTCAAAATAACGCAAAATCGCTCTTCAGCGAGGAAAAACGTCGTTTGTCCTTTGATGGCTCTTTTTTGCTAAGCAATTTGAACATTGACACCTTGTTTTTGTTGATGGTATCGTGTAGGCTCTTTTTGTTTTCTTGTAATCTTTGAGACTGAAACACTTTAAACTGCTGTATTACAACCTTTTCAAAACAACAATAACCCTATCGGTTCAAGATTTGGTAGTTTCAAAGCAGAGCAATGTAAACAAAGCATACAAAAAATTTTGAATTTCGCCTTGTTTTCATGCTAGCACCTCCAATCCTCCCTCCCCCAAGACTTAGTATCGGGATGTTTTTCTTCATCATGGGAATCATTTTTACTTGAAGCTCTTCTGCGAGCCC
>JANCMA020322130.1:0-11868 GCA_024336925.2 Zoanthus solanderi | reverse complement strand
CGCAAGGCTTATACAGAATGGTCCCCTCATGTAAATTAAGGAATAGTTATTCATTGTTCAAGGGATAGAAGCATGGAAGGCTACTAAAAAATATATGTCATTTAAGATAAAAAAAACGAGAAAAAGAAATAATAAATAAATAAAATAAAATAAAAAATAAATGCAGACGAAGTTTTACTGGTTTTTTGAAAGAAATGTGAAAAGTTTTCTTGTAAATGAAGACAATGTATTTGAAAATTGAATATCAGTTGGCAAAGAGTTAAATATTTTTGGCCCTCAATAGGAAATTGAAATTTTTTTGATATTTGTTCTGAGCTTAGGTATGTGAAATTGTTTAGAGGTTCGTTTGAAATAGCAATGTAATTGATTATTAAGTGAGAACATAGAGGTAAAAGTCTGAGGGAGTAAATTATTTTTGACCTGGAATAACATTTTACTTATATGAAAACGATATATAAAGTTAAATTTGAGGATCTGGAGATCCTTGAATATTGGGTCAGTGTGCGCATCGAATAGTTTACTGGCAACAATACGAACAGCTTTTTTTCTGGAGTAGAGTTAAACGAGTAGAGTATCTCAGTTTATAGGCGGATAAGATTATTTGTTTACATTTTCCCTTTCATTAGCATATGAGCGCCAGTTTCTAATAAGGTTACAAAAACTAAAGCACTGTATATTGAAAGTGCTTTGTAAAATATAATTCTTCTGAAAAAATTAGGGCGATAATCTAATCATTGTTCCTGTAATCTAATCGAGATTTTATAGAGAATGTATGGCTCATTAACGGTTTTGCCCCCAGCTGTTTTGAGCATTTTGGAACCGCAATATCTTTTTAGAAACTGCTTGCATAAAGTCAAAAAATTCCATCCCTTTGTCAGCTCGACAAGCTTTCTCAAGTTTTAGACTCAAACGGTATTTTATCTTTGTTCATTCGCAACCTAAATTTGTATGCTAATGAAGCAGATTGTAAACAATGACGTCAGCAAAGATTCGCCTATTTCAACTCTAAACGAGTTTATAAAATTGTTTTCAAAAGTAAAATGAAAAGTTAAATTAGTGCACTATAACACAGATAACTTCTGGTGGTTCATTTATCTGAAAGTAGTTAATCCCCAACTGAAAATAACTTTTCTGTGAAATTAAATTAAACAACTCACTTAATAAGACGCATTCTCCAACACACAGGTAACAGTTATTCGCCTTGTAGCCATGTAGGAATTAAAGAAGGATTTATCGGAGCCGAAACCAATTTAAGAACTGGACCGACAATTTAGGTATCCTGCTCATGAATCCTGCTATTTTTTCAGCAGCATTCTAGTTATGTCTGTTCAGATATCTAATTGAGAAGGCAGTAAAAAGAGACTTTATAACGCGGCTCGCAAAAACTTTAGGAAAAACAACTAAAAACACAAAGTCAACATTTCATTTTAAAAAAGTAAGAATACTTTTTAAGCCTCTGCTGGACACTTTCAAGATCTCAATCTGCTACAAAGGGTACCATACTTTGTGTAAAGGAGCTGGGCCGTAATACAGCTACATTGTTGTTTTTTTTTCTTAGCGCATCAATAACAGTTGATGTAGCTCAGTATGACTTAAATTCTTCAATACTTGTTCTTTAAACAGCCAAAGTAGCTTGAGTTCCTTCGTAAGATTTTTACAATACATCGTCAATAAAACCGCGATGTAACCAATCAGTTCCTCAAGCCAGTTCTTTCGTATTTTTTCAACATGAAAAATATACCACAGTCGAGGCACCTCAGTACATACACACGAGTTCTTTTACAATGCTTTCTCCACACACTAAGGTTACCATGTGCAGCCTAAGTAACCCACTAAATGGGATTTCTTCCACAATGTATTTTTTTCTTCCAAAAACACCAACTTTATAAAAGCTCGGGTAATTTAATACATGTGAGTTCTTCCGTAACGCTTTCTCAATGCACCAGAGCCAACTCCACTTCTTGTATGACTATCGTCTTCGATGCCCTCAACAGTCTTTAAGTCGAAACCATCACCGCTACAAGCAACAAGAATATGAGCCTTGTTTACTAGCATTGAATCAGTATAAATAAAAGGTTACCCGAGAGCAATAAAGAGTTTTGTAAGATTGTTGAAAATTATCAAATTGAACACAAGTAATATTGGCTAGGATAAAAACTTAAGTGCAACCAACTGAAAATAAACCTTTGTACTATCAGGAAACACTTGTCGTTCTAGAAAGTATGGGCGATGTAGTTGGCTCAGTTGTAAGATCTCTGTCTTTCAACTACAAGGTATCCAATTCAATCCCGGCTCTGCCGAGTTTTGAATCTTTGTGAGACCTTATTTTCCGCCTTAGCTAACTCAACTTTCTATCCTTCCGGGGTAGGTAAATGAGTACCAGCATCTGCTGGGAGCTAACCTGCGATGGATTAGTGTTCCATCCAGGTGGAGTCAAAGACTCTCATCCGCTTAACACGACCGAAACCGGAGATAAGCGCCGGCTCCATGGACCACTTAGCTCGTAAAGGACTTAGCTAGAAACGAGAAAGATCCTCTTGGCTTTGACTTGTACCCCAGAACCAGAATAACCAGTTTTAATTTATTATGCTTAAACCGCATGCAGTCCAGCTGGTAACTTACCTAGTGTCGGAAAAACTTATCTAAACCTTCATTAAATGTTTTTAAACTCGAGCAGGGGGTAGGCCCTGTCCACACATATTCTAAATTATTTGTATCTGCAATTTTTTTGTTGCGAATCGGATTCTGGTTTCAAAACTTTTTCCGGCCTTGCGTAACTGAAAAGTATCCGGATTCATTCTATTCTTCAGGTAACCCCATGAAATAAAATACCCAGAGCATGCGCATGTGCTACTTTACACTACAAAATTGCGACAAAATCTAATTCATTCCTTGTCCTGCTTTGTGTTATTAAAATATTTCGCTTCTGTTAGTATTGACAGAAACCGGGACAGAAACAGATGAAAAATGAGAAAAGCAAGGTTGATTTCGACTTTTTGTATAATAGGATAAAAATATTTCAGGACTGGACCATCCACACGTATCCAAATTGTTTACGGATAAAAAAATTTCAACATTAGAGAGCGGATTCAAAGGCTCCGGATAACCTGCTGGAGATTCTCGGATACTTGTAGACGATAGTCCTATCCGCAACAAAAAAGTGGTGGATACATACATATCCGGCTACGTGTGGACGGGGCCTTAAACGTTTCCTTTAATAGAGACCGAACATTCAAAAGAACGTAGGGGAGAGAATAGAAACAAAACTAGAAGTAATCAAAGATTGAGGAAGTGCGTTCGATTTTTATTAAGAGCTTGAAATGCGCTGAGAACAAACACATTACTACACAAAGGAGGTTAAGATTTCAAGGTAAACTTTAATTCTGCTATTTCTATATAGAAGAATTTCATGATTTCAAAAAACCAGATTTCTTCCGATAAAAAGTATTACAGTCAGCTTAAAAACTGAAACTGTTCTGTTCTTATACAAAGTAAAACTACTCGCCATGAGGTGCACGACTGCCATACGTGCATCGGCATGTGACGTGACAAAACGAGTTAAATTATTCAAGATGGTGCAGAACATGCAGACGTTCTGTACGACGAAAAAGGTCACCCTTGAGTACCACAGGAATCCCAACTGAGTACCACAAGAATTCCAACTGAGTGCCACAGGAATCCCATCTGAGTACCACAGGAATCCCAACTAAATTGGCCGTTCATAAATAATATACTTTACTGACCTGGTGCGTGGATTTCGCACAATGATGCAGTAATACATTAAATACTTTACAAAACCGAAGGCCTTTGATTTTAGAACTTCAAGTTTTTGCGATGGTCAAGTATATGCTGAATGCCTCTTGCATGATGTCGAGGCATTTTCAAACTCAAAAATAAAACTCGTGGTGAGACCGCGGTATTCATCGAAATGATCATGCATTCACCTTACTAAAATGAAATAACTCACGCGTTATAATTATAGCCGACTAGCAACAGCAGATCGTTCCAATGCCTTTCGCAAGAACTTAGCCATGTTGATTGAGACTGAGTTTCAAAATAGGGGACTGGAGAGACCAAAGAATAGATGGATGAGGGGAAATACTGTATGAATAACACCGCTGTAACAACTGATACAACAAGATATTGGAGGGATATTGATATTGTTATTCTTAAATGTACCGCTGTAAGGTACGAAACTAAACCATGGGTTAAAAATTTAGCCCTGGGTTAGCGCTAATCGGATTTTAAACAAATGGGCCCTGAAGTCTACAACATTCTGGGCTCAGATGTTCAAATGCCGATTAGCGCTAACCCAGGGATAAATTTCTAACCCTTGGTCTTGTTTCCAATCTTATTGAAACGGAATTGATCTGTAAATTTGGGATTAACAAGTTTTTTCGTTGGAAAATCTGAACAGTATTTTATAGGAACCGTAATCTTTTCTTTAATGAAACAATAAGCTGCAGCCTGTAATTTTCGTTTAACCCGGGAATAAAGTTAGCCACCCATCTTTGAACAACTCTTCGGTCCAGACAATATCCACAGAAGGCGCCTAATCTGTCGAATTTACAGGTGGCCTAACATTCTGTCAACGTGCACACGTTAAGTTCAATTTATATCTATATTTACATATTTTATCCGTATTGTGTATTCAAGTATTTTTATGTTCGCTGACCACTGGAGGCTTAGCCTGTAAGAAAGCGCGTGTCCTATTCTCAGTCTCCCTCGGCTATAATCTACCGAAAACGTAATAAATAAATAAACAAACAACCCAGCCCTGTTCTGCTATACACAGCTGTCTGAATCTCTACTTACTGATAGTGTTCCCACACACTGAAGTAGTACAATACGAGAGCCATGAGGAAAAACGGGCTGAAAACCGAGTACAGCACAACCTTCCAAGCAGCAATCTGCGCAATTTAAAGATAAAATGAAAACAATTACACTTATTATAACAATACAGTAGTTTTGTATACTCTAAAGATTACTTTTAGTTTTTAAATATTTTCAATCAATCGAAAAACCTTTAACATATATGTAAAACATGTTGTCCGTGCCTCAATAGCCTGTTGAAAACCTCGGCAAATTTGTGAGAATTCTCGAGCAAGTGAAAACCCTTGACGTGTTTCGGTTTTCACTCATCTGCTCTCGATTTCTCCCAAACGTTCGCCTCGGTTTTCACCAGGCTATGAAGACACGGAAAATATGTTTTATTTCTTAAAAACTGAAAACATTTTTTTTTCACCGTCTACACTAAGACGCTACACATCCATTTTCAAAACCCTTTACCCTGGAGAACGTTTTTGAAAACCTTCGTTTCCGGTAACTAACAACTCCGTTTTCGATCGTATTAGTGTGGAGGGAAAGCAAAAACGCACAAAAAAGTATTTGTTTTTAAATGAAAAGTTTTCAAAACGTATTAGTGTGCGCTGGGCCTGAAGTTAAAAATCAGACGAAATCTACAGACACCACCACCACCACCACCAACAACAACAACAACAACAACAACAACAACAACAACAACAATTTTTATTTCCACTTAGGTTGACAGATAGAAGAAAAAGTAACATTTATACAGAGGACAAAATTTGGAAAGTTGGATAGTGGATGGACACCTGAAATTACTTTAAGAGCTAATCTAGTCACGTGCCCATTTTAATGGCAGGAAAGTACTGCTAGTAAGATATTATTACTATTGAGGCAAAACGCAGACACATATGCACAACACAATAACATTAATGTATAGAATGAAAAAAAAAACTGACCGAAAAAGAAAGAATGTACTGCAAATGAAACAAAATTTGAACTTATCATGCTTTAAATTTAGTTACTGTCAGTGAATAACTGAATAAGAGATCAGCTTTAAATTCCCATTTAAAGCACCGGAAACTTTTCATCGATTCATTAACTTGATTCCAAACTTTTAATACTGAACTTTCTATTTAGATTGCTCTTTAGGGTTCAGCGGCTCCAGTGTTTGTCAATGAATAGAGTTTGGTGAGATAGAGGATGTGATCTAATTGAATAGACAAGGTCCCTACACGCAAATTTTAAAAGTTCCTGGCAAAGCATTTTGTTAAAAAAGAACAACTGCAATTCATCTCAATATAGAAAGCGAGTATTGCGCTTTGACTAAATCTAAGAACAAGTACTTGATGCATAAAAAACAAGAACCTATCACAAACCTCCGGTGGCCTTTTCCAGTAATTTTCACAAGATAAAAAAGAGCAGGTATTACCGTCAATTTTATCTGAGGACAAAACAAAATATCAAATGCATCTTCATTGAAAAAATAAATAAAACAGTAGAGATTTAATATAGTACAAAAAGTAATCAGAGATAAAAAGTGCGTTCAAGGAGTTTGCATGGTTAGGATCATCTAAGAATGAAAAGATGGATGGTGAATGAAAACATCTTAATAACCGAGTGCGAGGTCTATCCGGGAGAATATTTTGTCTGAGGTTTTTCACTTCACAGACCGAGCGAAGCGAGGATTGTACGAAAGACCGAGGGCAAAATATTGTCCTGGGCAGACCAACCAAAACGAGGTTATTAAGATTTTTTATAAATGGCTCATCACTTTGATTTATTTTGTCGAAAAAAAAAAAAACATTTATTCCATATAAAACATCTGTGACAATGTTTAATGAACTTGTTCAATGGATACACCGCCAACAAACTTAGCGCCATCAGGACATAAATAAGTGACGTCAATAAAAATTTTAAGTTTGATTGGTCTAGACAAGCTGTCAAACCGGTTTTACAACAAGTAGATTGTTTTTATTATTTCTGAAAAAGAAAAAGCGATCGCAAATCTCAAACTTCATAGCATGAAATTTGAAATTATTCCATGTTTTAAAACAGCTATAGGTTTCAGGGTTCACTCTAAGTGTTCTGCTCGACAATGTTCAAATCGGCAGAACCATTTTCCATTCTTTGATCATGTCTAATGCTTACGTTCCCTGGCATTATTTGGATTGTGCAATTGTTCAATGTAGCAGCAGAAAACCCCTGTGGGGCAAAACTCATGTGCGAGCTATCAGTGCCGTCTGAATTGTTGAATCGCTTTGCTCCACCACTACATGTTTCCGACATTTGCCGCTGATGATTGAATCACTGAAAAATGCTTATTGTTGCGAAGACTTGAGTCAATCTTGATCAATCCTTATATCACTATATATACTTACCACCTCTATTTATCTCCAACACATTCACTCCAACAAAGGAGGGTACCGTAAGGTACCGTAAACTTTTCGTGACGCGTGAGAGAGCTTTTTTTTATAAAAAATTAAAATTATCTGAGATACCTGAAAAATATAATTTCTGGCGATTGAGGAACGAAATAGACAGAAATTAATATTATTTTTTTCTGTGGCACGGTGTCAACAGTAGAGACTGGGTTCGAAGTAGAGGAAGTACAGTGGAACCTCGTTTTAACGAACTGCCAAGGGTTCTTTCCCTTACTGTAACTTAAGCGGGGCTGACAAATTCACTTCGTTATATCGAGGACTTTGTTAAATCGAGGTTTCACTGTATATTGTAGGTAATAAGTCGAGTATATAAGATGAATAGAGTACGTGTTGAATCAATCTAGGCTCTAAATTGCACACTGCGAGGAAAAATTTTATATACAATAATTTTTCATACTGTGTTGTAATTTTATCCCTTTAAGGTGTTGCCTAATCATGATAGGAGAGTGATATAAATGATTGAGGAAGTCATCCTTTAGACCCCGGAGGAACGTGGCACTGCATTGGTTCGGGAAATACGTTTCCATTTTTCCCACTGAGGCAGTCTTGATTTATCGTATCCGTTAGTGATCACGAGTTGTATCTATCGTTACGAGGATTGTGTGTTGTTGATTCGAGTCAAGCATGCTCTACTAAAATGAACCAAACGGGTCTTATTTGTCTGTTGTGTAGTGGAGCAGAAATAGAAATTTAGTTTATCATGATCTGTGATTTTTTTGCTGCGTGAACAGTGAAAAACATTCGGAACATTTCGTGGAATAACCAAATATTTTACGTGATTCGTGAATTACAAACTTGAGGCATAGGTTACGCTCACGAACTGCAGTCCGAAACGTCAGTACACATTCTTTACTTCCACCACGGTGTATAACATAAAAACTTACCAAATGGCATAAAGTACAGTGCAGTACAGAAAAGAGGGAAAAAAAAAATTTAACAAAAAGAGAGCAATTTAAACAATGTGCTATGAAAACCTAAAACCATGCTACTAAAGCCTGCAGGAAGTGATTAAGGACATGAGCAAAGTGTTGTGAGAAAATGGTTTAAACTATTCAAACTGTTTTATAATAATAAAATGTATAATAATAATAATAAATGTAATAATGTACAATTTGTATAAATCTTAAACCAAACTGTTTTGTAAATGAAGAGAGGCGCTTGTACGTGCATCTGCATGTGTATGCTGTTTCAGCAAATTAAAGTTTAATTGCAGCGGCAGTGGTACACAGTGAATTCTCAGTATTACTGATTTGAAATCTTTGAAAATCAACAATTTCAATAATGAACACAACTACATAAGCAGTTTTACAAGTAGTTAAATTTTACACCATAGTGAAAAAGAATTTAAAAAAAACTGACGTTTCGGATTGTATTCCTTCGTCGGAGTGAATGATGATTCACCCCGATGATTCGCTCCAACGAAGGACTACAGTCTGAAACGTCAGTTCTTTTTAAAATTCTTTTTCATTATGGTGTAAAATTTAACTACTTGTAAAACTGTTTCTGTAGAAACACCGACGCAGCATTCAATTTACAGCTTCATAAGGCATACTTGTCTTTCAAATACTATTTTCAGTTTTCTGTATTCTACTACTTTACTTACCAAAAATCTGCATCTTTTGTTCCACTGTAACATTGACCTGTGAAAGGCAGCTACGCACCAAGGCCTGTTAATTAGACCAAAATTGCATAAGTCTATAATCTATATTATAAAAAAGAAAGTATTAACCCTGTAACTCCCACGATCTGCTTAGTGATTCTCCTTTCTCCCTTACATATGAGTTAAATGATTTTGGTTTTATCAAAATAGCTGGTAATAGCCAGTCGAAATATTGTCTAAATAGCCCAAATGTCACTCACGTTGTAAGGTCAGTTATTGCAAGTCTTTTTGACAAAAATTCTACTTTTAAATTATTTTCGACTGATCATGATTGTCTGATCCGACGTTGTGTATTGATCGTACACGATTTTGTACTTGTTTTTTGAGTTTAACATTTTAAAGTCATTAGTTATGTAACTATATTAATATACTTTTCCAAGTCTAATTCCCCTGTCCTGTCCAGGTCTAGTGTCTAACTCGAAAACCTCACGGTTATTTTAGACCCTAGGCATTTCCTTAAATAGCCATATGTTCTTTTTGATCTTTCACATTTTGAATGTAAACATAATTAGACAAAAAGAAATATAAAAAATCTTAATTCATTATTGTACAAGAATGAAATGCAAATAAAGTTATATTTTATTATATTATTATTGTATTGAGATTCTGAGTACTAGTAGCCGTGGTCAGCTGTTTTGACTTCAGTTAGGCCCCGACCATACGGCATAGTTAACAGTTGTTCAAACGCTGATTGGCGCTAACCCAGAGTTCAAGTGTTATCCCATTGTCTTGTTTCCAACCTTACAGAGATAGATTTGACCTGTAAATTTGGGGATTATCAAGTTTTTTCCTGAAAAACAATTAGTATGCTATATGGACCATAAACATTTTTAGAAAAGAAATTCCTGCTAGAATTTTCCCTAACCCAATGTGTTAAAGCCTATCAGCCTTTTAACAACTAAGCCGAGGCCTTTTACACCAAAACAGCTGTCCACGACTTCTAACCGACCCTCAGTTTCACTATTATTTACAGTAGGTATAAGGGCTGATACCTTTTTTCTACTTACAAACGTCCAATAATACACGGTTATAGAGTTCTACTATTGTTATATTGTGTTTTGTGCCAATTTTGTTTCGCCAACTATATTGATCAGTTTGTGCTTATATATTCAAATCAAGTTTTTCCTGGTTCGAACGGGACCTTGATAAATGAAAATTCAGCATCCAGGTCTGTAAAACCTGAAAAAGAGTATCGGTCCTTAAAAGTCCTGGAAAATATACTTTTTTAAGGGTAATTAAAAGGAGAGGATCTATGAAATTATTTTCTCATGTTTTTAGGTTTCTGCGGGCAGTAAATAAATCCAGAATACTGCAAGATTCTAATTGAAATGCTGATTCTCTTGTCGTTTTTAAGTATTGCGGACCTTCAAATTTTTAAAGAGTGTTCTTTGAAAGCCTTAGGAAACATCGGGAATTTTCTTTGACCAAAAGTGTATGAATTCTGTTTCCAAAGTAATCAGTGGAGGATGTGGTTACCAAAGTAAGCTAAGTTGAAGATCTTAGATCAATTGTTTTTTTGTTCATAAGTTAAGGCTTCTGTCTTTTTTGTTATTTTAGGACGCTTTGTTTTTCCTGAAAACTTTTTTTACGGAAGTTGCAGACGGAGCGACCAAAAAAGGAAAAGGTATTTTGATCTAGAAACCTATTTCACAGGTGGCGGCCATTTTAATGTTGTTATATCTGCATCCAAATGAGCCTACCTCGCATCGTTCTTAAGCGAGTAAAAACAAAAAATACATTACCGCTAACGAGGCGAGGGACGTTAATTTGAATACAGACAAATGGCTACCATTTTTGAAATAAATTGAACCCTTTCAATCCCGGTCAGTTATCAACACCCAGCTTCTCCTTAAATAACACATACAAAATAAGACATTTGGTAATGAGAAAACGAGAATTGATCAAACATAGCAAAGTATTGAAGATTAAAATTGAAATTCTCTCAAAAGTATGGGCTCAAGTTGGGTGAATTTTCACAGCACAACTGGGACTGAAAGGGTTAAATAACAAGCGAAAATTTCCTCTAATCTTATTTAAGATATAATGACAATAGCCAATCTTTAGTGTAAATTTTTCTACCCGGTACTTCGATTGTCTTACAACTTATTGTAGAGCTAATTAGAAAACTAACCCATGGACGCCTTTAAACTGTAAAAGTTAAGCATTTCTTTTACCTTTATAGCTTTCTTGTACTTGTCTAAAACATACGTTTACAGGACAATCGGTGCACTGAAAATCGTTTTTTGTGTCTTATATTGAGTGTCTCTCACAGAGATACAACGCCGATACTGGAATTCAAACTCTTGACCTTGGTTCACCAGTCATCACCGTTCATTAGCATTGTACAAACCGCTATAATTTAATCCAAGTCTGGCATTTAAACTTCGGATTGTTTGAAAAGTTTATTTTCTTAACATTTTGTAGTTGTTAGTTGCACTATGATTACCTGGATGGTTATGTGTATTTTGAAACCAAAATTTCTGCAATATGATTTGTTCTCATCACTGCACAAAACCGCACGCATGAGACAGACCAAATCGCATTGCATTCATAACTATGATGAATTCATTACTGACGCATTACTATTACAGGCTCTAACAGTGTCCAGTCGAGTCCATCCAAAAGTTTTTCAACTTCTTCATCTCCGCAACTGGTCTCACGTGACCTACAGCTAGATTTCCCAGATGCTGAGGAACCTATCACGTTCATTACTGTACCGGAAACACCCTCGGAAAAGAACGGCACTTCGGCGCCACCTACTTTCTTCAGATCTGTTGTCTTTTCACCTGAGGTTCCAATTAGACTGGACTATCAAGGCAAAAGGGTTGATATGGATCAGGTAACATGCGATCAATGGTAGACTTTAGGCTTTTTAGACTAACCGCCTGGTTAGCCCAGTTGGTAAGGCGCCAGTCTGCTGTGCGGGAGGTCTCGGGTTCGATTCCCGGCCGGACCACC
>JANCMA020322028.1:0-11868 GCA_024336925.2 Zoanthus solanderi | reverse complement strand
CATTATCATTATCATTATCATTATCATTATCATTATCATTATCATTATCATTATCATTATTATTATTATTATTATTAATTTTCAGTCAAGTTCGCACCAAATATTTTTTAAAGCTATCTGACCTCGAGCCAGCTATGAGGAAATATTTGGTAAGCTTTAAGTGGTCCACATTCTTGTGGTGAAAAAAGTTAAGAAAAACTAACAGACGAACTACAGAGGAAGTAAATTGTTCTCATTGATGGAATTCTTTGTGCTTTTAAATCCTCCATATTTGTTTTGCTTTTTTTGACATAATTAACGCACTTAAAATTTTCATTCCCTTGATAGATTACCTATAAAATCTTAGCAGTTAGTCTTTTATAAATCACTTGGAATACTTGGAATATAAGTAAGTTATTCTTAACGGCTCTTAATATAATCGATCAAGATAGCTTATCAATATCTGCAGAGCTCCTGTATTTTTTTTAAAACTGCTTTCGATCTAGTATATTTAAATTAGAGGTGACATTTGAACCAGAGTTTGCTTCGTACAACGGTGTAAGTTAGCTAAACCCTTTACGGGCCAGGTGGTCTATGGAACTGGCGCTTATCTCCGGTTTCTGTAGTGTAAAGCGAATAAAAGTTTTTGACTCCCCCTGGATGGCACCCTAACCCATCGCAGGCTAGCTCCCAGCAGACGCTGGTACTCATTTACCTACCCCAGGAGAATGGAAAGCTGAGTTAGCTAAGACAGAAGAAAAGGTCACACAAACATTCAAATCTCGGTAGAGCCGGGGATCCGAACTGAAGAGCTTGTGGTCGTAAGGCATGCAGAGATCTTACCAACTGCGCCAACCATACACTACGGTGGGTAGAGTAAACACTGAGTCATTATTAATATTATTACGTAATTTTTAAAAGCATATCGTAAATATTCTTTTTCTTTGGCCATTTTAGTTTTACAAGAAATGACACACAACCAACGGTGACAATCATCATATGAAACGCATACTTGATAAATTATTTTTTATTTAACGTTTCGTATGCCTCGTTCTACATACATCTTCAATATTTGAGTTTAAATATAGCAGGATATTAACTAACTTATTAACTCATAGCTAACAATAGAGGTAAAAAAACAAACTAATATAAACACAGATTTTCGCTGCTGACATATCCATCATAGTTAAGGTCGGCTTTAAGTCATTGATCAGTAGTGTCTCCTTTATTTTACAATGTATGTCGGATCGCTCTTTAGCTAAAATTTCAAAGTGATTCCATTTTAAGTTGTGACCAGTTGATGTATCATAGTTCGACTGCGAGAGAGAGAAGCTTGCTGAAAAAGGTTTTCATTAAATGTAGAATGAAGCGCATTAGTGTGATAGGAAGGAACAACCATACCACCATTTTTTGATAATAAATAAATTAATTAATTTCGTGGGTTTTTTAAATGTACAAGCCCTATGAAACCTGCAGTGGCGTAGCCAGTACGGAAAGTTTTGTAGGTCCTAGACGTGAGCAGCATACCAAATATTACTAGTGAGTAACACAGAGTAACAGCTACTAAGAAGGAATTGGGAAATTTTAAAATCCCTTCATAAAAGCTCTCCGAACCCTCCCCCATTCTCGAACGTTTAAGGGTTAAGTCTGAATAAAAGATCAAGATGGTTTAGAGAAGGTCGAACACAGTAATTGATGTAACATACGCTACCGAAAGAAACCACAGGCGAAGAGTGGGAAAGAAAATTCTGATTTCAAATCCACATATTATATTACACAGGACCAGCCCGCTTGAACATGATAATATGAAAAATTCTAATCGCTATCGTTTGACCGAGATCAACAGCTTTATCTTGCCGGAATCTCCGTTAACCGGGCTGGCCCGCTTCGATTTATTGTAAAGCCGCCGTTATGCCTGTTATACGTTGAAACTTTGAACTGAATTAAACTTGAGTGCAGCGGCGCTGCAAACTAAGTTTCAGCAGGCGTTGCATCGTGTGACATAATCTGTTTCGTGAAACTTTTTCAAACTTTCGTTGCGAGACAATTTTCACAAAACGCAACGGTCGGAGGAATCGCAACGGTGATAAAAACAAGTTTTACCGTGTAACAACACTTCGTGAAACTGGTCTCGCTCGGTCTTGTCACAACGCCGAACAAGTTTCGACCCTTCATGTTACACGGTACAACGCTTGGTGTAACAGCGGCACAAGAACCAAACTTTGTGTGTTTTCTCAGTGACAGGCCGGTTCTCAACATGCCGCTATACGAGTGATTTATAGAGGATCGATAGAGGATATTACATGGCTGTGCGGAGATACGGATTTTATCTTCGAGTGTTGATAATATCTCTTACGAGTAAGCGAAGCGAAGGGTGAGAGATGTTTTCAACACAAGAAGATTAAATCCGTATCTCCCAGCGGCCATGTAATTTGCTTTTTGTTATATGAAATCTTCACAGTCAACCGAAATTAAATAAAAAGCAAAAAATTATAAACATAAGTATTTACTGTTCCTGTTTTCAAAAAAATGAAGGTAAATAATATGATGGCTACTAAACTTGCTGAAACAATGAACAAGACTGTAATAATTATTCATAAACCTTTTATATTTAGTCTAAAAACTGTGTTAGCTCTCTATCTGTAAAATCCACGAATCTGGAAGGAATTTCTGTTTGTGTGTTTTTTTCCATTTTACAACGTTACTGTACATAGGTATGAACAGCTTTTTAAAATTTTTCGCTCGGGTCAAAAACAACAAACGACTCAAAGCACCGCGTGCGCGGACCATTGAAAACCGCGCGAAAATGGTAAAAGCTGATTGGTTCAAAATTGATATCACACGTGTTGATAAAAATGGTATCGCTACTGGGGAGAGTGAGGATATCATTTCTCTCATCTTGCTACCATTCGGTATACAACTGGTTTAAAATTTGTTAGCACCTGCGACTGTTTTATCCCTAAATCATTTTTTGAGAAAACAGTATTTAAGCGTACCAGGTTAGTAGCTGAAGTTTTCACAAACAGTCGGCACTAATAAGTTATAATCTCAAAATTATATTCATTCAACATACAATAATTTATAACAAATTACACTATATATGTCTGTCATGTCGTATTTTGGCTTCCATTTTACCTTTCTTAGAAAGTACATACAATAAAACTTTGCATAAGGAAAAGTAATTCTTCATAGGGAGAAAAGTTATTAATAAGCCAAAGGCGGAAATTATTAATTGACAAATAAATAAATTGTATTGATCAGAAACTTGTTATTTCTTCCATCCTTCTTAAACTGATCTTGTTGGGCCATCTTTTAAACAAGAGCTTTATGGCGACTAATATGTATTGATAAACTTGTTCGTCCGACATCAGTGTGCAGTAAAATTCATCGATCACAACTTGTAGCGCATGCAATGCTTGTTGTTGTTGTCCAAACTTCTTTGTTACCATATATGCTGTCATATGACGGTGGTAGTTCAACACTACATTCAGGAAATTTCAATTGCAAAGCATTCTTTCCTTCAATTTGTGTTTCTTGCAGATTTATATTTTCAAAAGCCGTAATGTCAGAGTGTCTTGTGTGAATTTCGATTGGGTACCCAGGTAAATTCATTGCTATTGTTCTCCTTGGAAAGTTCTGTGCTTCATGGAGACCAGAACTTGAGTGACTGGGCTTTGTAGAACATTTCACTTTGATTGTCTTGTATATGAGGAAAGAGAATGGAATTAAACTTACCAGGAGAAAAAGAAAAGCGAAGCTATTTAGTTCCCAACTTTGTTGCCTGTTGTTCCGGAAAACTGCCGTAAGGAATAGTACCAGAGATGTGCAAATCAATAGCAAAAAAACAGCAAACGACAAAGTAAAAGCGATTCGATTCAAGCCAGGTTTTGGCATTGTATTATCCAAATAATTGTAATTCAATGGTGCAGACTGAAAAAAAAATATGTCAAAAGTGAAGAACAATTGAATCGTTACTAGTTTAGTTACAAGTTATCAGTAAAATTTTAACTAACTGAATGCTGGTTGAATCGCACGCGTCAAATTTATTACAGTTCGTAGCCTATAAATTAGCAATTCAAATAAAGCTTTGTTAATCATTTTGAATTCCGTCCGGTGACTGCCCATTCTTAAAACGTGACGGGAACTAATTTTTTATGTAATTAATTTCCGATTTGAAAAATAAAAATCTTTGGCATCTGTCAATATTTGAATTTAGTAACTCTTATGTAACTATATCCGTAATACTGAACTAGATAACTTAGTCTTAGCTTGCATCGTTTGAGTTAGGTTTCGGTTGGGAAAACTAATTTTTTGAATAGGGAAGATTTCATCGTTATAAATCTCAAAGCTACTTAACACTGAACTTTTAGTCATTTTTTATAAAAGCGAGTTAAAAAAGCGTAAGAACAAGCGAAGTTCGGTTACTATGCCAATGAATTTTATCTCAGTACCGTGAAAGTTGACTCAAAATGGCATATTTTAGAACAATTTTTGTATCATTGACAATAGTTTTGCAAAAAGGGTTGCAAAAACAGACATTCTGGTTATTTAAAGCGTTTTGTAAAAAAATCATCTGAAATTAAGAGACCGATGATTAAAACACCGTCCTGTGATATAATGAACATTTTAGAAACAAGAATATTTGGCACGTTAATAGTTTTGACAACCATGGTTTTTGAGCTTTTTGGAACTTCGCAGACACTGTATGTATAGAATAAAACCTTTCATTCGCTTACAAGCTTTCACAAGTTTCGAACTCAAGTTTTTATCGTTTTTTCGCTACTTAACTGACTTAAGTTGTATGTTAATGAAGCAGACTGTAGTCATAAAATTCGTAAAACTAAAACACGAGTTGATTTTCTTTCTTGACATTCAAAAGATTTGTTAAGAAGTTGGAAAGCAAAGGAAAAATCCTTCGACAGACAGTATTAGAGGATTTGTGGAAATGTTATAACGTTCATTATCATATACACTTACAAACACTTGGTGATGTATAGTGTTTCAACAGAAGTGGCAGAATATCAACTAGGCGCCGATAAAGCGCGAGGTAGATTTTCTTTAAGCCACTATTCACTTGAATTGAGATAGAATAAATGTTTCAGTATATACCAGCAAGGCAACTAAACTTAGCGATTTTTTTTAAGGCAGGAGAAAAGAAAGATTTTTAAGAAAGAAACTAAACCTGTTATTAACTAAACCACAGACGGTGACAAGATCACGAACGAGCAGCTCATCTTACATCAACTAAAATATGCCGTAAAACGAAGAATGTTTTAAAACTCTTTTAAAAATCTCGCGTTTTTATATCAAAATATTTTGCTACAATTTGCAAAGCTGACGCGAAGCGACTATTCTTCTCCGCAGTTTTGTTTCGGTGTCATTGTATACTGTTTCGGAGATGTTTTCTCACATCTGTTATTTCTTGACCAATCAAATCGCGCGTAGCCAAGCTGGGACACTAGCTACAGTACATTAGCGACAGCCATATATTTGTCTAAAAAATTTATTAATTTTGTTACGCGCTCTTCCGTTTATAGTATTTAGCCTTCTTTTCCTGCATGCCAAACGCAACTTTTTTGGGCCAATACTCCTCTGGCTGTACCCACTAAAACGGAAAAAGCAAACCGATTTTATGACTTCCTTCGGCCATCTCAGTTTTATAAGAAATAGTACACAAACAGCGGTGACAAACATTAGAAATAAACGCATAATTTGAAATTATCGAACATTTTAAAGCCCTGATTAATGGTCACCATATGTCGGCGTTAGCGGACCATGTTAAACCAACTGGTCACAGATTAAGTGGGATCATTTTGAAATCTTGGCAAGAGGGCGATCTCTCTCTTACTTTAGAATAAAAGAGACACTATTGATCAGAGATTTAAAGCCGTCTTTAAATGAATACGTTAGAAGCGAAAAGCTGTTTCTTTATTAATTTTATATTTTCTTTTCTTTTTGTCACTTTTTTGTTATTTAATAGTTAATAAGTTAGTGTTCCTGTATGTTTTTAAAAATTCAAATTTTCTACTATTAACCGTCACTTCCGATGATGTATGTAGAAGCATACGAAGCGTTAATTAAAAGATAATTTCAAATTGTGCGTTTGTTTCTAATGTTTATCACCGCTGTTTGTGCACTATTTCTTACTACAGGTAGCCCAGTTAAAATTATTGCTAACGTCATTGTTTACAATCTACTTTATTGGCATTCAAGTTTTGGTGTGTTTCACGACCTTAAAAGTTTCCAGTGACTCGACTTGGCTGTTTGCTTCACGAGTCGACACGTGCACGTGCCTACGATCTGACCCCTCGTCAATTGGGCAGTCAATGTATTTTACTTTAAAAGTTTGCTTCAGGTACTTACGTCGATAAAATGCAATTTCTCTTCCTTTGAAGTTTAACGTGCCTTCGGCTATAAGCCACGAACTGACTTCTGGGGGAAGACGACAGATTAATAAATCACATTTAACATCACTGTATGAGAAACTTTTTCGAACTGACGTTTTGGACTGTAGTCCTTTGGCTTCGTCGCATTCACTCCGACGAAGGACTACAGTCCGAAACGTCAGTTCGAAAATTCTTCTCACTACGGTGTAAAACTTATCAATTTGTAAAACTGTGTCTGCAGAAACAACGACGCAGCATTCCATTTAACATCATATTATGTTTTCCTCTACACACTCAGTTTTCATAAAAATCGGACTATTTCCCTGAGCTTTGCAATTCTTAAAATTTTGACCTTTTGTCCCTTAACTAATTCTCCAATAATAGTTTCAAAATAGGTCCTCATTTTGTCAAAGCAGTGAAAGCAAAGGGGCATGTAAAATGTATCAGATTTCAAACTTCCACATCGAGGGGCTGAAATAAAGTCTTTACAAATACAATGCAAGAAAAATATGTTCTGCCTATGCAGGCGGAAGAACGAAAAATTGTCTAGTGTTTTTAATTTAGTCGAGTCACTTGTAATCGATCAAAATACATCTCAGGTTTTCATAGAAACTAGCTTTAAAGAAGGGGGATAGTATTAAGGAAGATTTTTTTGTGTGGCGGGTCGAGTGATAATTGACCGGCATTATGATTCTTACAAAGTCTCTGAAATCTGAGCCTCGTGCACGTGATTCTTACAAAAAAACAGTATGTAATGGTCATGTTCGTAACATCAGGGTTTCTATCAAAAAAAATATGCTGCAAAAATATTCAAAGAAATAAGAACCACTTATTAAGAAATGCTCAGCTAGAAATCTTGACTCAGCCAAAATTTCTTCAAAGTTTTAGTATAGAACATCGATAAAGTTGACTATCCAGGAACGATATTACTTATTAGAGCCTAAATCAATATAGCATATATATATATATAGCGTGTCGTCGAAGTAAGTCCGGTGAAAATACATGTCTGCAGCCACGTATCGGATGAGAATAATCAGAAGGCTCAATGAGACAACTCACGGATACTAGGCACAAGTAGAACTACAATTCAGACCAAAACTAACATTCTCCACACACAAGTCGTTTAAGATTCCTTTCAAAAAGGGAGAGTGTTATTCCAGATTTCCCTCTGATTTTCTTAGTTCGGCTTTAAATTTTCAAACAAATATGCATTAATTAATGATGATCAATTAAAACAATTCCCTAAACGAATCAAAGAATCGAACTCAAGATTGTTAATAAATGATGTTTTGCCACCAAGCCTTTTTGATTTTAAAAAGTAAAAATTAAAATTGAGTTTCGGCATAAACTTACATCATTATTATTTCTGTGTGTAATGAGTACCGAAACTTAAACAAATCAAATGTAAGATGAAGTTTTAACCAATCACAAACCTTATTACGTTTATTTCTGTTTCCTGCACACGAAGTAACAGCCGATGTGTGAGAGTTTGTCTGTCCTCGCTCGGATCCATTCGATGCGAAGTTTTGCACAAACCTTCACAAATATAATGTACAAATGTGGACGTTTTCCGTTAAACGGCCTAACGTGATTCAATGCAAGGATGTAAAAATAATATTTCGTTTGATTTGTTTTAATTTGTTGGTTGTCCGTTACGGAAATATCTTGTTTGTCATTTTTGTTCCTTTTTGTTTCTAGACTTTTTTGTTAATTCTAGAGCAAGAGGAACCATTGGTTCTAGTTTTATTCATAAACTGATTGCACATTTGTGGGCTTTAATTTGGATGGTATTTCTGTGAGTATGAAAGTAATCAAAGACTATCACCAATATCCTCTGATAGCTTTCTATTTTCACAACCTCGTTCCCAGGGCTTTCCTTACGTTGTTGGGGCCCGACCGCACCCACAACATAGGGAAAAGCCCTGGGAACAAGTTTGATATTTTCAATCTTTCTATCACGTCTGATATCGTCCCGATTGAGTTTTTAAATATCGTTCGTGTAATATACCTTTGTTTAAAAGTCATGATAAGTCTGTGTTTTCTAATTATAAGTCAATTTCTAGATCTTATTTTCCTTCCTTTTAAAAACGTTTAGAAAAATTCGTCAAAAATGGGCCGGGTTCATCGATTCCTTTGTAGTTGTATCTGAATATCAAGACACTATCTGATAACCAATTCGCTTTTTATTTGAGCTCTTATATGACAAAGTCCCATCTTCTATCGATAAACATGAACTAGCTGTCAGAATATTAATTTTATTGACTTATCAGAAAAGCCTTTAACACAGTTAATCATCAGATTTTATTGAATAACAGCTCTATATCATTATGGTATTCGTAGCATTCTATTCAATTGGTTTTTAAGTTCGTTGAGTAACAAACAACAATATGTCCAGTATTCACGTCTTTGCATTAAGTGAGGTGTTCCCCAAAGCTCCATTTCTGGTCCTTTAAAGTTTTTAATTTACATTAATGATATGAAGTGTGCTAGCTAGTTCTCTTACTCATATTTTCAATCACTTTTGTTCCTTTTCGCTTCAAGGCTTTTTTGTTGCTTCCAGAGCAAGATGAACAAGTGGTTAATTCTAGTTTTGTTCAGAGACTGATTGAGTATTGAGGCGGCTAGAGGATTTGATAATAATCCTATGAAACTAATCAAAGACTAACAATATCCTCTATTAATAATTCTCTAACTCATATTTTCAATCTAACATCTATCACGTCTAATATCGATCCGATTGAGCTTAATATCGCTCGTGTAATATACCCGTGTTTAAAAGTCATGATAAGTCTGTGTTTTCTTATTCTAAGCCAATTTATAAATCTTCTTTACCTTCCATTTAAAAAATTTTAGAAAGAGTCGTCTATAATCAGCTCGTGGATTACTTTACTAAATATAAGATAGATTCTGAAAGCCAATTTGTATTTTGTATTTCGGTTTAGCTCTTATATGACAAAGTCTCATCTTCTATCGATAAACGTGAACAAACTGACAGAATATTGATTTTATTGATTTATCAGTAAAGCCTTTGACACAGTTAATTATCAGATTTTATTGAATAAGCATCCTGTCATTATGATCAGTTCGTGGCATTCCATTCAACTCGTTTTCAAGTTCTTTGAGTAACAGACAACAATATGTTCAGTTCAGTATTTAAACTATTCACGTCTTTGCACTAAGTGTGCTGTTCCTCAAGGTTCTATTTTTCGTACTTTAAAGTTTTTGATTTACACTAATCAGATATGTGTGCTGCGTCAGTGGTTTTAGATTATATTCTTTTTGCTGAGTATACCAATCTATTTTTTTCACACTAAAAACGTCATTAGGAAAACACACTAAATCAAGGAATTATCCAAACTTTAAGACTGGTGGTATGCCAACAAGCTTTCTATAAATCTCAAATCTAATTTTATGATATCTAAGCCAAGACAGAAAAGACAAACACTTGACATCAAGCCATAAACTCAAATCAATAATGGTTTTTTTATAGAACGAGTAAAAGAAGAATTATTCATTGGCATTATTTTGGACGAAACTTTATCTTGGAAACTGCATTTTGTACAAATTTATTTAGAAAAATATCAAAAACAATTACCAGTATTCTCTATAAAGCAAGTTTTTGATCAACCGTGTCAAAGGTTTTAGATAATTAAGATAGTCAATCAATATTCTGATAGTTAGTTTATAATTATCGATAAAAGAGGAGACTTTGTCATCTAAGAGCTAATTACAGTTTGGAACAGGGTATCAAAATCAAACCATTTCTAGCTTAGAGCTGATGAATGCTAGTATGGCTAGCCGAAATATTGTATTATAAAACTCCTAATTATACGTTGTATTGGCTATTCTTTTTAATTTTTCGTTTCTAGCTTAGAATAGGGTCAGGTTTATGAACGTCCAGCGGCACACCCCCGCTGACAAGTTCCCCCCTCCACGGGAAATTTTGTCATCCAACTTCCTTCCTATGCATGTTATACTATAGTTTAGTATATCTTTATCTAGATCTTGCCTATTGTGTTTCAGTATGGGGATCAACATATTCATCCAACCTAAACAGTATATATCTTAAAACTTCAGAAAAGGTTTTAAAATATTAGAATATTTTCAGGAAGTACATACGAAATTACGATGCTTATACTGAACCACCTTTAAAGCAAATGAAATTCTGAAATTCTATGACACTTTTTTATTTCAAACGGGAAAGCTCGTGTTCTTGTTCACGAAAGAAAACCATATTCCGCATTCATGCAATACAAGAAATGCATATGTCAACTGTTTTTACGTGCATCTTTCCATGTCGGAACAAACAGAGGCAATTTCAATCCGTTTTCAAGGACCTCAAGTTTTTAATTCATTGAAATCCAAAATTCAGCAAATAATTCCCTGTTTAAGTCTAAATTTAGAATTAGATCGTTTTCCCTAAACTGATTTTTTTTTTGTGTGCATTTTTTGTTTTTGTTTGCACACAGGCAGCCCAAGCTCTTATTGTAAATGATGAATATGAGTTGTATAAATTGTAGACCGAACCATATTTTATTATATAAAACTTGGTATGGTTGGTTTGATAAAAGTGTTGAAATTACACTAACTCATTGGCTTAAGAGTCATATAACTCTCTCACCTCATTCTTGTGTTTTGTTATTTATTATTTCTGAAAATTCTCATTCCTTTCTTCCGCTTCTTCAAGTTGCATTTCGCAATCAAAGTGCGAGACTTTACCTGCGAGATATATCTCGAAGAAGCGAAAGAAGGAGCGAGAATTTTTAGAAATAATAAATAAGACGCAAGAATGAGGTGAGAGATTCATAGCTGTTGCCTCAAGAACTTGGGAAAAGATTCCACCTGCAAAAAAATATTGCCCCACAAAAGATTCAAAAAAAGAATATAAATTATTTCTTTTTGATAATCAGTAACATAACCATTTAAAATTGCCAATAACTTCCCTTAATAACTCACTTTCAAAAGTTTCTTTTTCTTCCCTTGATTCCATATTTTCCTGTAATTTTAATTAACATTATTACTGCTCTTCACTGTTGGCTATTTATTATTAATCTATTTCTGCTCCCTGTTAGAATAACTTATCGTTAACTGACTTTTTTCCTGTCAAAATCAAATAACTGTGGTAGCGGCTAACTCGAGAGCTTTAGCTACTTAAGCCTTTACGCACATCCATGACACAAATTACTTACTCAAACATTGTTAATTTCTTTCCTTTTCTTACGTATTATGTCTTGTATTAGATTGTATTATTATCACGGTAAAGAGTACAAAAATAAACAAATCTGAAATCAGAGCTTTATGGCTCTTGCATAAACGAATTAGTGTAATTTCAACACGATTATCAAATCAACCATAGTAAGTCTTATATAAAATATGGTTCAACATAGAGTGCATATTCATCATTTTCGCAAAAAGAGCATGGACTGCTTGTGGTTTGCATGCTTTAATTTTGCGCGCCATTTTTTTCCAAAAAAAAAAAAAAAAAAAAAAAAAAAAAAAAAAA